>JAVKPL010012908.1:0-68525 GCA_032173675.1 Gastrolobium villosum | reverse complement strand
TGCTTACCTTGGTTAAGATTAGTATTGTCTGGAATTTCCGATGACTGCAAAGACATCTTTGTTGTTCCTGAGAAACTCCGCAATTTCTGCTTTAAGGGAAGGATCAGTGGACTTGCCAATTCGAGTGCATTGACCGGGTTTGTCCCCCAGGGTTAAGTCTTCCAACTCTCCATCGGGTTCTGGGCGTGGGACTGTGTCTTCCCTCATGTCTAGTTCAACAACATTTACCGCTTTCCTCTTGCCTTCCTTCATTCCTCCGGTGTTGGGGATGTATTTATCTCCCGGATGGGCTCGAGGAGGGTTTGCCTCCTTTACTGTGTCGAAATAACAGCCTCGAGATTCTTTTTGATCACCGCAGACTGTGATGACTTCATTGGTACTACTCAACATTTTGATCTTTTGGTGCTTGGTGGATACCATCATATCCCATTCATGTATTGTGGGTCGACCTAAAATCACATTATATTCTGAGGGGAAGTCGGCCACTATGAACCGTACGCGTTCTGATTTAAACGCGTTCTTTGTTCCCAACGTTAATCTTAGATCTATGTATCCTTTGGGAGTGGTGTGTTGCCCATTGAAGGCAATTAGTTCAGTTCTGCAAGGGTGCAGGTCTTCTTCGTCGAGATGCATTTTTTTGAATGCGTCCCATAATATGATATCAGCACTGCTTCCGGCATCAATGAAGATTTTTTTGACCCGGCAGTTGACTATAGTTCCTGCGATGACGAGTCCATCGACATGTCCAGGCATTATTCCTCGCATGTCCTCCTTTGTAAAATATAGCAAAGGAGGCTCCTGTTCTCGTTGTGCCTGTCTGAAATTGGGATGGTCTCTGACGGAGAAGACTTCCCTTAGGTATTTTCGTCTTGCGTTCATTGTGTCACCCCCACCTCCAAGGGCTCCGCTTATTACGTTGCATTCAAAGGCTACTTCTGGGAATTCATCCTGACTGGGACCTTTCCCGGAAGTGATGTTTTCTGGGGTCTTACTTTCTTGTGGATTCCTGTTTCTCTGACTGTTGTCAAACTTTCTTTTGTTATTCTTGCCTCCTTGTGTTTGGATCACATACTGCCTTAGTCGACCATCTCTTACAAATTTTTCAACTGCATCTCTGAGATCCCAGCATTGATCGGTAGTGTGGCCGGGTCCGTCATGAAATGCGCAATATTTTGACTTGTCCAGTCCGCCTCTGTTAAATATAGGCCGAGGTCTTTCCACCTTTCGCATGTCCGTCATGGCCACCTCTCTCCATATTTGCGATCTCGGGGCGTTCAGCGGTGTATATTTGTCATATTTCCCCATCCGATCTCTGGAGTCCGGGATGCGCGGCCTGTTTTCTTTTTTCCGGAAATCGTTACGATCTCGGTGCTGTGGCAATGGGTTTTTGTCTTTCAGAAGTGTGCCCTTTGCTTCATCTGGTTGGGCATTGGCTATCTCCATCTGCTCGAGTTCTAAGTATTTCTTAGATCGAGTTCTGAATTCTTCTAGTGTCTTGACTGGGTCTTTGTATATCGATTTGGCCAATCTAGATGATCCGTCCAAACCGGCAACAATGAGGTGAACGTGAACGTTCTCTGGCAAGTTGGGTACTTGTAGCGCGGCGTCTTTGAATCGATTAAGGTATTTTTGGAGGGTTTCTCCAGGATTTTGTCGTATTTTACCGAGTGCGAACTCGGATTTAGGGTGTTTCTTGCTCGTGGCGAAATTAAGAAGGAAACGCTGACCGAATTCATCGAATGAACTGATGGAATTTGCAGGGAGGGTGGAGAACCATGCCTGCGCCGCTCCAGTCAAGGTAATTGCAAATATCCGGGATATGAGAGGTTCATCAATTCCTCTGATGTACATGTCGGTATCGAAAGCATCGATATGAACTTGTGGGTCTTGACTTCCATCATACTTTGGTAAGCGAGCAGAATCAAAATCTTCAGGAAAAGGGGCATTCAAGATCGTGCTGGTGAAGGGACTGTTATTGTATTGCCCCTTACTATACCGTCTCTTATATGAGCCGGGTTCAGCCTCGCGCCTACCCCTGTCGAGATGTATCTCCTCCTGATTCCTTGGTGTACCCGTTTCTACTGGAGGAACGGGGTTTGTAGCAACCGGATTGATGGTTTGTCCTGCTATATTGATGTCGTTTTGAACAGGGTTGTGTTCATGCTGGGCTTGATTCTGCTCGTTTTGAACGGGGTTGTGTTCATGCTGGGCTTGATTCTGTTGATAGGAATGGCCCCGTTCACCCTCTTGCCGAGGTTCAATGATTCCTCTCAACCGACGTTCCAAGTCGCGGATCCCACGTGAATGCTCTTCGCGTATTACGCGGAGATCGTGTTGACGTTGGCGGTTAGAGCGGTCTTCCATCTCCGTCATGTGCTGTAGAATGACCGTAAGAGCTGTGGGAGCCAACCGAGATTCTTCTGGATCGGTTGATCGGACGATATTGCCTGCCAATTCTCTGGCTTGTTCTGGTGGATTCATCCGAATTTCTGTTTGGCGTTGCACATGCCTCAAGGGAGTAGAGGCAGAATCTGATATGTCTTCACTGATGTGGACATGATCGTGGTTCATCACATCATCCCTCCGGTGTTGAGGTTGGTTTGTTTCCTCCAACACTGGTTCCAGAGGTGGATTAGGTCGGCTGTTGCTTCGTGTGTGAACCACCATGATATAGACGTGGGTTCGTTCCCACGGACGGCGCCAATGTTCTGTCCTGTGGACAGAGATGTTCAACCTTTGTTAGGTTGATTGATCGCTTTGGACCGTATAGCCTTGACCAGGGGTATCTATGGAAAAGATATCCCTATGCCTAGCTTGATCACTGCAAAGTATATGAATGTGGTGATAGTGCGTGTGTGAGTATCGAATATCAACTGTCTTGTTCTGTCGAGGAGCCCTCCTATTTATAGGGGCTGCCTCTGATTTGAATTGGTGTAGCTGAGCTGTAATGACGCGGGATCATCAATGCTTTGTCGGCCGTTACCAGAGGTTACGTATCAGATATCACGTCTCCATAACTACAGCCCGTTTCAGGTATTCAAATGGGGAATATTCGATGGGGTATTCCGGGTTGAGTAGGTGGGCTCGTTTGGTGTGGGCCTTCTTACCGGGTTCATGAAGTGAGCCGGCTTATATGGGCATTTAGCCCGGGTTCATGGTACAGATCCATAACAATCTTTATCATGTAACTTGATATAACATCATTTTCCTACACACACATTAAAGAGGTGGGGTCCACATGTTTTTCTTTCTCTTTTATCATTTCACTTTCTCTCTCCATTTTTTTATGCATGTTGGAAACAACACTTAAATCATATAACATAATATTTATAAAACCCATTATAAATATGAAATAAACTGAATGATAGTTTGCGTTTAATGAGTGCTGACTGTACTTTATACTATTTGCAACAAAGTTTATCAAGGGAAGAAACCACCCTACTGTTGAATTGAATATGTGATGGCTGTGATAAACAAAATTCCAAATATAAAATAAGGGTAAAATAGTCAAGTTAATTAAATTATTAACAATGTTAAAGTTGAACTTGGATGGAAAAAAATCACAGGGTAATTGATAAGAAAAAAAAAACATATGGGTGTAAGTGATGAAAGAGTAAACCAACCACATGAGAGTTGATGAACTTTTCCCAAAAATTAATAAATCTAATTTTAAATTTAAATTAATAAGATTAAAAAAATTCAAGAAAACTTGGTTTGGTGCAATGTTATAAAAATCGGACAAGTGATCGACTTGGTTGAGGTACATGGTCAGTGGGTCACAGGTCTAATCAGTGGATCACGGGTTGAGCTGCTTGATTTGAATTTAAAAGGAATTATATAATAAATATTATAGTAGTGATAAAAAATCTCAAATGAGAGATTCACATGGTGGTTGGTGTCTATTATTTCATATCATGTCACTTGGGTTCGAGTCTAGGAAATTGGACATTACAGAAAGTAATATCTTACCAAAGCTGGTGTGACCTCTGTACAAGCCTATAGACATTTGTCTTTCCCCAGCCACCCTATATTTAGAAAATTCGTTTCTCGAGAAAACATTATTGGGAAGCACAAATGTGCGCACTGCACACCCTACCCCTTTACACCATCCTCTAAATAGAAAAAGAAAAGCTTCAAACTTGACGCCGCCATTTAATTTATCATGTTATCTCAGAAAAGCTTCAAACAAATATGTGCACCGCACACCCTACCCCTTTACACCAGCCTATTAATTTATCATGTTATCTCCGATATCCAATCACATGTCATCACCTATATGACTGCAACCACACTAAGTATCTAACAGAATCCAATAAACAAATACAAAGATATTGCAACAATGATCCTTTTAGACCCTGGTGGAATAACACAGAGAAAAATCCTCCTAAAGCAAGAGCTTATCTTTTGAAGCTCTTATAGCACGCTTACTTGGAACACAAGCAACTATGTCAAATCCTCATAACTCTAACCAGAGATCACTGTATCCTGGTTCACACCTGTTATCCAAACATTTATCATATTTGACTTTCACACATCCAATTGTATCACAAGACTTTTATCTTGTCAATCCCACATTTCATTCTTGACAATTCATGCCTATACCACAAGTCAGACCTAACCTTAAAACTTGACATTAGGTTAACCTACAATCAAACACCATTAAATAGAGACTTAGCCACTCAAGCTTACTTGAACACATTTCATTTAAGTTTTAGGGTTTAGTTATCAATTAACTTCAATTCCAACCATATACAACCAATCATGGCCGAATCCTAGGACACACATTCATACACATTTTCATGTTTTTCATTCATCATTCTTTACACCACTTTATCATTTAATCATGTATAAAAACATACACTTAAACTTAGACTTTCAAATAATTGTTTACATATCCTTTAAGTGTCAATTTACATTCTTAACTTCAAACACTTAACCAAACCATTCCAATACATTTTATTGTACACAAGATGCACTTAACATCTTTCAACACAAATTAAACATCATTAATACCATATTAACTCAAAATGATCGAATCATGCATAGTAAAATTTAATAATTTTCACACATTCAATCTTTAATCCAATGACCTTAAACACTTAGTTAATCATTGAATTCATGCTTCACGCACTCATTTAATCAAACTACATACACACCCTAATTTAACTATACATGGTCGAAACATAATCATATATAAAGGCTTATGAAATTCATTGTACTTTTATCACGCAATTCATTAACAAATCATTACAAAACCCTAACACAAATTAAACATCATTAATACCATATTAACTCAAAATGATCGAATCATGCATAGTGAAATATAATAATTTTCACACATTGAATTTTTAATCCAATGACCTTAAACACTTAGTTAATCATTGAATTCACGCTTCACACACTCATTTAATCAAACTACATACACACCCTAATTTAACTATACATGGTCGAAACATAATCATATATAAAGGCTTATGAAATTCATTGTATTTTTATCACGCAATTCATTAACAACTCATTACAAAACCCTAGCTCCGTATTCATTATAACATGAACATATAGTCTTTACCATTTGAGCATACATGACCGAATTCATATTCTTGAAATTAGGTTAACTAGTTGACATTTCTTAACATACAATCCATTTATTCAACTTTAGATCACAAATTAATCATCAAACAACATCAACAACATCATACAACATATAAAACCTAATTAACTTAGTGATGGTGAACCACACACTTAGGGTTAGGTTATGTATGTTTCATTTTTCATGTATTCATGATGTTATTTTTACTTTAAATGGTAAACCAATCAACATATAACATCAAACCACTTCAAAACACCTCAACAACATCCATAGAAATTCATGGTAAACATAAGAACACATAGCTTCACAAATCATTTTCCAATCAACCAAATTAATATTAATTACCTTGTATAGCTTCTGTAACACCCCGTGTATACCCGGTTTGTTATCATATTACAATATTAAGCGCAGCTCAATTAAATGCAGAAGCTAACTTTTTCCTTTTCAATTATGAAGTCATTAATATTAATCAAGTTGATTACTTAACCATTTTCAAAATAATTCCTGTATGTAAATTGCAATAAAAGTATAACTGAATAACCTCATATATATGAGATGTGTATCTAGTCATGGATCTATAACACATAGTCCGGACAACATCCTGATTCATTATACAACTCCAGTCTCAATAAAGAAAACATAATAAAAGTGGCATGGACAACCCCCATGCTCACCAAACAAGGCAACAAATCCCAACAAAGTCTCAGCTCAATAAACCAAAGAATGAAACTAATAATATAAGCAACATCCAATCATATCAGCATAATCATGTAAACAACAGTCAACTAAGCTCCGACCTCCTGCCGCCCGAGGTCTCAACCCCCGAGGTACCTGAACCTGAAAATGTTCCCCAAATGTGGCGTGAATAATTATAGTAAGTGATTATTAATGTTGAAAGTCGTTTTTCTGACAAAAAGTGCAGATATTGGTTCTGCTCCACTGTATAAGTGCGTACCGGTGAAGTATCCCAGAAAATTATGAAAAATATGTATATTGTCCTTAGATAATATTTAGGACTGGAATACAAAGTTCGAAGTTAAAATAATGAGAACTGGCGTCAGGACTGATACTGGCTACGTAAAAGCGCGTACCGGCAAAGTGCTGCGAAAAATATAATAAGAATATGAAAAATCCTAGAAAAATGGCTAGGTTCAGAATCCCAAGTTTGAGATTAAAATGATTAGCGTAGCTATTAGTACTAATATCGTCGATTAATTAAGTGGACCTATTTATACTTAGTGGCACAAAATCCTAGGTCATATTGTAGCATTTCCTACATGAGTTTTTCTAGACTCCATGGCTGCTGGTCAGTTTCTTCTCATTGCCACCACCTTCCTCTCCATAGAAAACCTTCAAGAGGTCACATTTCCTCTTGATTTCTTCACAAAAGCTTTATACTTGAGTGTGCTTAAGCCTTGAGAGATTGAAAGGTGCTTCATTTCTGAGTTTAGCTTCTGAGTTTGAGAGGTTTTGGGGGGCTGAGTTCTGAGTTGGATTGTGGGGCTCATCTTTTTGGCATTTTGAGCCTCATGGTGCCATTTTGATGGAGAAAAGTCCAAGCTTGAAGTGCATTTTCGTAGCTTTGGAGTGACTGAACCTTAGTACTGTATAGAGGGCTCCATATTACTGTGATTTTCTAAGTTTTGAGCCTTGGAGGTAAACCATGATCACCTCTTTTGTATTTTCATGATTTGAGCTTGTGTGAGTCATTAAAGGGTTAAACTTTGATCATTCAAGTTAAAAGTTGATAAACCATGTTTAAAATGCATAAATGAACACCTGTTTAAGGAGTTATTGGACTCCAAGTCGTTGAAGAACCATTAAAATGGGATTTATGCAGAGAATGCACGAATTTCTATATTCTGTCTGATAAGTATTCAAATAATTTTCGTGTAGTATTCGAATACTTATCAAGGGGAAATCGGATACTGACTGAAGGAGTATTGGGATACTTTTCTGGGAAGAAAAGTATTCGGATACCATAGTGCAGTAGTCGAATACTCAGTAGTATTCGAATAATGTTAGGAAAGTACTCGGATACCTTGTGGTATTCGAATACTTAAGTGAAAGTATTCAGATACTTTATGGAGACTTGGAGTATTCGAATACTCATCGAGGAGTATTCAAATACCTCCTGCAGAATTAGCCTTAAATCACTTAAGACAAGTTGGAAAACCTTAAACACTTAACAAAACATTGAGCTTTGAATAATAATGATTATTTCTGTTACAAACAGATTGTGATTGTGCTGTTTGTGGACATTGAGCTAGTGTGGACTTGGCTTGGATTGATTGTTTAAGAGGTAAGCTTTCGTGTCCTCGATCTTGCCATTGTTGGTTCTACCATACCCTATGGGGGAATGGTTTATATGCATGATGTGTTTTCATGTATTTATTTTTGAAATGCTATTGAGCTATTAAGTGCAATTGCCTTATGATATGCATGTGTTGTTCCACCTAGACGGTAAGCCTGAGTATGTGGCGTCATACAAGATAGTGATTCTGTGGGTGGGTGCAAGTAGCGTCTTGCACTGACTGTAGGATGTAGACATATGTAACTCCTGCATGTTCTCTGGCCAGTAGGATTCTTGATACACATGACATGATTATATGCTGCATTGCAAAGATTTTGGAACTTATTATTATTATACTGCTTTTGAAGTTATATTGCACATGTAAGTGAGCTTGGGGTGGAGAGATCCTTGAGGACCACTTGTCTTACTGAGATTTCTTTTTAGAGATCTCACCTCTTGTGCGGATGTTTCAGGAAGATCATCATGCTTATCTTTTAGATATGTTGTTATTTGATTTGAGACTCTGTTGGGCTTTGTTGCCTTATTTGGTGAGCATGGAGGTTGTCCATGCCACATTGACTTGACTATGTTGATTTAGATTAATGTATCAGGATTATGGCCTGGACTACGTGTTGTAGTTCCGTGATTTAGATACACACGTATTTATATAATGAGGTACTTTAGTTAGTTGTTTAATTTCAATTTACATATAGGCATTATTTTGAAAAAAGATTAAGTAATCAACTTGGTAATTAATAATAACGTTATAATTGAAATGAAAAAGTTAGGTTCAACATTTTATTAAGCAACACTTAATATGATGATATGATAATAAACCGGGTATACACGGGATGTTACACAAGGGGTCCTCAAGGATCTCTCCACCCTAAGCTCACTTACATATGGAATATAAATTCAAAAGAAGCATAATAATATAAGTTCCAAAATTCGTGCAATGCAGCATATAATCATGTCATGTGTGTCAAGAATCGTACTGGCCAGAGAATAAACATGCAGGATTTACATACGTCTACAACCTACAGTACAAGACGCTACTTGTACCTCACCCACAGAATTACCATCTTGTATGACGCTACATACTCAGGCTTACCGTCTAGGTGGAACAACACACACATGTCATAAGGAACTTGCACTTAACAGCTCAAAGCATTTCAATAAACATCATTTCATGAAAACACATCATGCATATAAACCATTCCCCATGGGTACGGTGGAACCAACAATGGGCAAAACCGAGGACACGAAAGCTTACCTCGCAAGCTAACTATCCAACTAAAGAGTCCAACCCAGTCCAAGGTCCACAAATAGCACTCTCATATTCTGTTTATACCAACAATCATATCAATATTCATAATCTAATAATTCATGACAATACGACAACGTTTCCTTTTACGTTTCATGCCATTAGGCCTCTCACAAAGCCATACGCCCTTAGTGCCATTGACTCTGACTTAGTTCAGTTATTAAAAAAGTTCAACTCAATCAATCATGGGTCCACAAACCCATAATACCATTCTGTCAGAACAGAATAGTGACCATCTCGGAATTTCCAGAATATCCAGATATTTATCGGGGCTATATCCGGATATCCATATCCGGATGTCATATCCGGATATCCATATTCGGATATCACAGGGCCCATATCCGGATATCAATATCCGGATATTTCGCGACAGAATTCAGTTTCTACATTTCGCGAGATATCCCTTCCAAGATTCCTCTTTTAACACTCATACACGTTAAATCATGCATTTTTACACTCCTTTAGGTCAGTGTTTATGTTAACTAATTAAACCTACCATTTTACATGCCAAGACTTCTCTTTTAACAAGGAAAACTCATGATCAAGGTTTTAGAACATACCCCAAAGCTCAAAACAGAACAAAAGAGAGCTTTTGGAGCTCTCAAGTCAGCTCCGATAATCTGGCTTCACAAAGCCACGAAAATGAGTAGCAAGATTGGCCCTTTCTTCACCAAGCTAGCTTCTTGGAGCATCAACAACTCATGAAATGGTTCCTACACCACCCCACAACCAGAGGCAGTGCTCACACCCCCGAGTCAGCAGCTACCACACTCCCAAGAAGGTGCCTTTCTCCCTCCCAATGCACACACTCAAGTGCTCACAAAATTTAGGAAGAAAATAAAAGAGAAAGGTGGATTTTTGGTTGAGTTTCAAGAAGGGAAGAGGGTGGCAGTATGGAGAGCTCAAATATCAGAAATGGAGGAACGTAGAGTTGTGATTTCTGACCTACAGACTTGTGCCACCACTATTTATACTCACATTAAATTTAATCACACCGTATTAGCACTAATAGCTACGCTTAGCATTTTAATCTCAAACTCTGGATTCTGAACCTAGCCATTTTTCTAAGATTTGTATTGCCTTGCTAACAGTTATGCAAGTATGCGCGCAAGTATACGCAACAACAAGTAATAAAGGGCGTATTTGAGACCTTAATATCGTTCCCACAAGGATCTTTGGCGTTTGTAACTTGACTAAACTTTGCAATTGCTAAAACTGAATTTACTCTAAAAATGAGTAAAAATGAAAAGAAACAAAATAATCACAAGATTGAGTTAAAATGCTACTGACCAATGACGCTAATTTTTCTTTTTAGGTAAGATTTTTAGAATTGATTTTTTTTATGATGTCTTGTACTAAAAAGTGGAAAATAAAAGGAAAAACAGATTGGGTATCTGATGTAAAAAGATTTTTGGGTTTTTAAATAAAGAAATTGTAAATAGAACTATTTTTGAAATATTAAAAATCACAAGAAAAGAAATCTGAGTTGGTGAAAAATAGGTTGTGAAAACAGGTTGAGTTTCGGTTACCTTTCCCAACAGCCACCAAATGAATGTTAATTACAAATTACTAAAAATTAATTCCCAAGTAATGGATTAATTTTTTATTGATTTTAATCTCTTAAAACCATTTTGTCCTCAACAAACATTTTCACATCTCTGTGCTAAATGAAGCAAAGAACCCTTTAGTTCCAGTCCAAAATTACATGGAGGTTGTTCTCATCTCTGAGTAACATCCCTTGAATATTCTCACACTCAAGTCCATGTGCTTAACATAACTTTGGACTTAGTCACCTCTCAATGACTAATTCCTAAAATAATATCTACCATCAGGCCTTAATAATAGAATATTTAACTTCAAACACAGTATTAAACATCTGGGAATCAAATCTTTAACAAAAGAAATTAACACACGTTCATAATTGAGGTTTGGGTACCTACACCCAACCTTGAGAAGATTAGCTCAAACCCATAAGGGTTGAGCTACAAACAGCAAACGAGTATTAAAATTACAGAAACTGAAAGTGCAGAAAAATAAACTACAGCACTGGTCTTAACAAATGGATTAACCTCAGTGCTGTACCAACATGAGTAAAGACTAACATAAATCAAACTCCATTACAGTACCAAAACTTAAAACTCAGAAATCCCTTGCAGAGTGCAGAAAATAAAGACCAGAGAATAATCAGGACCAGAAGAGAGAGGCTCCACTCACTATTTCTTCTCCTTTTATAGCTTTCCTCCTTGCATACACGAGCTTTTAGCTTCACACCTCAGCAGTCACCCACGCGCTCCTTCTAACCATACGATCTCCTTGCAAGGGTCACAATCGTACACCAACATTCCTTCAGCCCACACGTCTAACAAACTCCAACTCATCCATTAAATTAAAGGCAGTGTTTGGCAATTTCTGTGTTTTAGGAAAAGTGTTTAGGGTTAGATTGCTCCCTTAAAGAACCGTGAGTGGGGCTTAAAAGTTGATGGTTAAACCAGAATCACAGAACGATTTGGCTTGAAGGGTCGATTTGTAAATTGAACCGAAGATGGACGGTTCGAGATGAGGATTTGACGGAGAAAGGTGTGCTCACAAGGGCTGTGTTAGGGTTTGCAAGACTCAATCGTATCTTCTGAGTCTTCTTTTCTTTCTTTCCTTCTTTTCTCTCTTTTCTTTTTGGGCTTCTCTGCTTTGATTTGCTTTGTACATCTGGCCCATTTGTTTTTTTCTTGGCTTTTCTAATTTGGATGGCAACAATGGGCCTGAAAATAAAAACTTGCAGCCCATTAGCACTTTATCACATGAATATCAACTCATCATAAATTTGGGGTTTTTAATAACACAAAAATTATTCTTTTCTTTCCATTTGCACATTAAACCATATGTTTCAAGTCTCATTTAAGAGACTTATCACACCCCCAAACTTAACTTGTTGCTTGTCCTCAAGTAACACCAGGAATTAGTTCCAGCATTTATCAAATTAAACACTCTTTCAATCAGAACAAAAAGTTCCATTACATCATTCAAATCTACATCAGAATCAATCAACAATCTAAAATATTTCACAGCAGCATTTCAATGTTCAGCTTTTTAAACCTTCAGTGAATCATATTATCACAAAGAGCAGGAAACAGAGGTGTGTACTTAGTTCAGTAATCAATCATTCACAAATCAGGTAGCTTTGTGATCATTTTATACCATAAAAATACTCAGCAAACAGTGTATGAAATTGAAATGCATGGGTGCCTCACTGACTGTTGAATAATGACAAAAAAGATCTTTGAAAATTCATTTCTTAACACAGCATGCAAGATTTTTTACAACAGGCAATATAGATGGCAACTTTTCACTTTCTCACTTAATAAAATATGTATTCAATCAATGCTCAAGGGTCCTGTTTCTCTCAATCCAACACTGGGAAAAGATGTAGCATAGGCTTGATAAGATGCTCTTTCCTCCTAAGTGACACACAGACTCAAGTTAAATCAAAGGGTCTTGCATAGGTTGTAACTTGGTTGAGGTGAAAGTGGGGAATTGGCTAAGTTAGTTACAATGGAAAGGAAACACAATCCCGAAGCATACTCAAACAATTCAGCGGCTGCTACTTTGACTACTACTTTTCACTCTTTTTATGACACTTTTTCCAAGGGTCAGAATTTTTTTTTCTTTATCAACCCTCAAAGTATTTTGCCAAAGTTTTCATGAAACCCAACTTTTTCCTGCAGTTTCTTGCTTTTACTTCCTATTGCAGCCAGCAATACCTTGCTTCTTTTTCCATTTCCATTTCCATTGTCATCATAACTAAGAGGTGTGGTAGATTGTGGGATATGGTAAGATGTGGGTATGTGAAAAGAAGAGGTTAAAGGCTCAAAATGGGTTTTCAATGGATGATGATCTAGGGATGACTTTTTGGTTTTAAAAGTGGTTAAACAAAACAACAAAAATGCCCTCATCATTTTAAACTTAAGCAAGTGCTACACTTCATCAACTGAGCATCAAAGCAAGTTCTGCCTCATTAACCCAGTGAAAACCTCTCATCCAATTTTTTTTTTACTGTGTAGGCTCAATAACTCACAATGTTGGGTCAAGTCACCATCTCACATGCCTATTGTTAACACTCACACTCTGCATTAATCCATCAATCTTCTCAATCCCTCAGCCATTAATCTACTCATGACACTCTACTCTCACACAGCTGTCCTGATTTCTTTTCTTTCTTCAAATTTTCTTTAAACTGCCTAGTTGTGACAAATCTCGCTCACTATTACACACCATACATCCCTCACTCACACCCAAACTCAAACTTCCAGTCAACAAAACAGCAACAAAAACCAAAAACAAAATTCATCAAAACAGCAACAAAAATCAGCAAAACAGCAAACAAAAAATTCAGCAAAACAACAAAAGAAAACAAAATAGCAACTATTACAATGCATATGAATAGCAAATTTCAAGCACCCCCAAACTCAAGAGGAACAGTGTCCTCACTGTTTATATCCAGCCGGTTACCAAAAAACATATCAAATGAGAACAAGGTAACCTGTGGCCAGAAGATGTTATGGCCTATTCCTCCTCATAATCTGAGTCCTCAGACTCAGATTGTGCTAACTCTTCTGATTCAGATGGTGAGGATCTTGTCTTCCTGATCAGTCCCCTCTTCCTCTTTAATAATGGGCATGATCTGAGATGCAGGTTGTGCAGAACGTGGCCGCCCTCTTTTTCTTGAAGAAGGTGCTTGCTTAGCTTGTGCAACTGGAGTTGCTTGTGGAGTAGGAGTTGCTTGTGGAGAAACTGATGTATGCCGGTAGTACTGCTGTACCCAAACTCAGTCTTGACTAGATGTATGCCGGTAGTACTGTTGTACCCAAACTCAGTCTTGACTAGTTGGAAATGACACCTGACAAGACAGTAAATTTTTTTTTTTGTTAGAAACAACAAAAAGTAACAAGTTGAAAGGTAAATTTTTTTTTTTTTACAAAAGACAAAAGTAAAATTTGTAAAGAAACATATATCAAAAATAAAATCAGTTAACAAAAAAAAATGTATATACACAAGACAATGGAACCATGCTTAAGTTTTGAAGTCTCAAGCTAGACTTTTCATTGCTTTCTTTTTCTAATGGGATGGAGGGTCACGAAGGGAGATGGAAATCTGAGCTTTCTCAATTCCCTCCCCCAAATAATGTTTTAATCTCTGACCATTAAAAGTGAATTTTCTGCCATCTTTTTCATTTAAAATATCCACTGCACCATGCAAATGGACTTTTGTCACCTTAAATAGGCCAGACCATCTAAATTTCAATTTCCCAGGGAAGAATTTTAATCTAGAATTAAAAAGCAGGACCTGTTGTCCCACTTTAAACTTCCTATCTAAGATTTTCCTATCATGCCATCTCTTCATTTTTTCTTTATACAACTTGGCATTTTCAAAGGCATTTAATCTAAATTCATCCATTTCATTAAGTTGGAGAAGCCTATTTTCTCCTGAAGCAGTGGCATAAACATTCAGTTGTATGGTAGCCCAATATGCCTTATACTCAAGCTCTGAGGGAAGATGGCAATTTTTACCAAAAATCAGCTTGTATGGAGAGCAACATAAAGGTGTTCTATATGCTGTCTTATAGGCCCACAGAGAATCATCTAGCTTAAGGGACCAATCCTTCCTTGAAGGATTCACAACTTTCTCTAAAATCCTTTTAACTTCTCTATTTGTAACTTCTACCTGCCCATTTGTTTGTGGGTGGTAAGCAGTAGAGACTTTGTGCTTAACTCCATATTTAGCTAAAAGAGCTTCAAATTTCCTACTAGCAAAGTGCTTACCTCCATCACTTATAATGGCTCTTGGAGTTCCAAATCTGGTAAAAATATTCTTTTTCAAGAATTTAATTACCACCTTTGGATCACTTGTGGGTAAGGCAACAACCTCCACCCATTTGGAAACATAATCTACAGCAACCAATATATATTGGTTCCCAAATGAGGGTGGGAATGGGCCCATAAAGTCTATGCCCCATACATCAAAGAGTTCTATTTCCAAAATTGGTTTCAAAGGCATTTCTTGCTTTCTAGACACATTACCAGTCCTTTGACACCTATCACGTTTATGGACATACACATTGGCATCCTTGAACAAGGTTGGCCAATAAAAACCAGATTGTAGCACCTTTGCTGCTGTCCTCATACCACCAAAATGACCACCATGTGGTGAGTCATGACACTGCTGTAAAATTATCTCTTTTTCTTCCTCTAACACACATCTCCTAATGATCTGGTCAACAAATTTTTTAAACATGTAAGGCTCATCCCACAAATAAAACCTGCTATCATGAACCAACTTTTTCCTTTGTTGGTAACTCAAATCCTTAGGCAGCACCTCACTAACCAAGTAATTAGCTATGTCAGCATACCATGGGGTTGTGCTAGTGGCAACCAAAAATAGTTGCTCCTCAGGGAAAGTTTCTCTAATGGCTTGTTCAACCATATTTTCACCTTGCTGCCCTTCATTCAGCCTAGACAAGTGATCAGCCACTTGATTTTCAGTTCCTTTCCTATCTTTAATCTCCATATCAAACTCTTGAAGGAGAAGGACCCACCTAATTAACCTAGGCTTGGAATCTTTCTTTTCCACCAAATATTTAATGGCTGAATGGTCAGTATACACAATGACCTTGGTGCCCACCAAATATGATCTAAATTTTTCAAAGGCAAACACCACAGCCAACAATTCCTTTTCAGTCACTGTGTAATTTAGTTGGGCCCCATTTAAGGTCCTACTAGCATAGTAAATAGAGTGAAAAACTCTATTTTTCCTTTGTCCTAAAACAGCCCCCACTGCCCAATCACTTGCATCACACATTAATTCAAAGGGCAATGACCAGTCAGGGGCTATTATGATGGGAGCAGAAAACAATTTCTATTTTAGCTCCTCAAAGGCTTTTAGACAGGCCTCATCAAAATGGAAAGGGGTGTTAATTTCCAGCAAATGACTAAGAGGTTTAGAATTTTTTGAAAAATCTTTTATGAACCTCCTATAAAAACCCCCATGTCCAAGGAAGGATCTAATTCCCTTTATGTTAACAGGGGGTGGCAGTTTCTCAATCCGATCTATCTTGGCTTTATCAACCTCTAAACGAGACTTAGAGATCCTATGTCCTAGCACTATGACTTCCCTCACCATAAAGTGGCATTTCTCCCAAGTCAAGAACAAATTATTCTCCTCACATCTCTCTAGTACTCTTCCCAAATTTTCTAAGCACTCTTTATAAGAGTCCCTAAAAACACTGAAGTTGTAACATCCCACATAATTAGTAAAATACATAAGTGTGTAGTGATATAGATGCATGTGTAGAATTCGAATTCTTGGTGAATGTTTGATGGCTTGCGAAATTACATGGCTTTATCCTTGGATAAGACTAAGGTAAGTATTTAAATTAAATGATAGGAGGGTACATATGTAGGCATGAGAAATTTATTAAAATCATATGAGTAATTTGAGTATGTGTTAGAAGGCTTTTGTGTTTATAGGACTTAGGAAGTGGGCTAGTGTGTGGACTTGCCACCTTTAGACTTGTCTTATTGGATCCATTGTATGTGTAGGCCGATGGCCCAAGGAGGTTTTTGGATCAATCATGTTCAGCCCAAGGTTGTGTCCACCCTTACCTCCCTAAGCCTTGTCCAACTAGGTTGTCTTGTGTAGCAAGGAACACCCACATGACTAATGCAGCCTCACTCCTCATTTCATGCGCAAAAGAGACTAGATGAGACTTAGAAAATCTTCCAATTTTCCTCATGCATGACCGCCACCTCACACCTTGCTTGTGCATCACTTGATTTCAACTTCATTGCATGGAAGACACATGTACTATTTAGCATGATTTTGGGCTGCATTCTTCTTCATTTTAGGCGCACATGGAGGGGTCATAAGAGCAGATTTTTATGACACAAAATCTACATTGAGTGTTGACCAAGAGAACCACCTTACACCTTCCATCATGAGGCTGAAATGTGCAGATTTCTGCATGCTTTTGGCAGTCCATCATGAACCAAATCTGTCCCTTGCTTCCACATGCAACAAAAGAAGGATTTTGGGGCTGCATCTCCCTCATCATATGCGCACAAGGGCAGTTTCCATTCAGATTTTAGGCTGCCACAAAGCTGTCTTGCTTGTTGACTTAGTGAACCCTCTTACATGTGCTCATGATGACCTCTCCTCTCCTCACTCCTTGCATGTGCATAGTGTATATTAGAAGCAACCCCTTGCTTGTTTTGACCTGTGTGCAGTCCCATTCTTGCAAGAAACCAGATTTTTGCCATAATGTTCATCATTGCAATCTCCTCCTTCTCCCTTTAATTGTGCGCACAAGAGGGGGCTGTCCCCATTTACATGTGCAGCCAACTCCTTCCCCTCTCCCTCACACTCTAGCTGAACATTGCAAGAACCATAGGAGGAAGAAAGACTAAGCTAACTCACCTTCCCTCACACTCACACAGCCGTGGCTCAAGAACACCAAGCAAGTGCAATTTTTCTCCTCTCTTTCCCTCACTGTCCAGCTTTGTTCCTCACACTTGGAAGCTGTCCAAAGGTGTCCTCCTCACCATTTATGCGCATAGATCATCTCCTAGGAAGTGTGGACTTGTTGTTGGTAGAACTAGAAAGGTGTGGTGTGTGAGCAAGAAGTGTGTGCTACAAGAGGTAAGCCTAGAACTTAGACCTTTTACATTGTGTGAAACTATGTGTGCATGAGATGTCTACTTGGTTCTATTTGTGTGGATTCTTGAATGAGTATGGTAAAGGAATAAGGATGGAGCTATTTTATGAAGATTTGTATGCATGAAAGTCCAATGGTTATGCTTAAGAAATATGCCACTGTTTATGTGTGAATGTGCCACTGTTTTGAGGATATATATGCCACTGTTTCTCAATAAATCTACCACTGTTTTGAGGATGCATATGCCACTGTTTCGGTTGGACAAGCTCACCATTTTGATGCCACTGTTTTGTATAAAATGCTCACTGTTTTAGTCCATTATGTGCCACTGTTTCTGCATAAAATGCTCATTGTTTTAGTCCATTATGTGCCACTGTTTCTGCATAAAATGCTCACTGTTTTAATGCCACACATGTCACTGTTTTGCACCAAAAATACTCACTGTTTTAGTACTTAATGAGCCACTGTTTCTGCATAAAATAACCACCATATTGATGTCAAACACCACTATTTATGCCACTGTTTTAATGTCCAAAAATCATGATTTATGCCACTGTTTTAATCACCATTTATGCCACTGTCTTAATGTTCAGAAACCCCTCTTTATGCCACTGTTTTGATGTTCAAATGCCACTGTCTAATGCCACTGTTCTACCACTGTTTTGAGGTCCAAGATGTCACTGTTTCTGTTTTAAAACGTTCACTGTTTCTGTCCACTGTTCGTATGTAAAACGTCAATGTTTCTGCCCACTGTTTTTAAGGAAAATAGCACTGTTTTCTGCTCACTGTTTTAAAGAACAAACGTCACTATTTTCTGCTGTAAAACGCTGCTGTATGCTCACTGTTTTTCTGCTGTAAAACACTGTTGTATGCTCACTGTTTTCCACTGTAAAACACTGTTGTATGCTCACTGTTTCTGCTGTAAATCGCCGCTGTAAATGATTGGTTGTAATTGATTTAGGTGCGCTTAAGAAGTGAGATACTTCGCTGCTGTTTGGTATTGTTTAAGGCACACAAGGTAAGTGTCAGGCGATATTACCTAATGTGACTATTGACTACTGGTATAAAATTGTGACATGATGCTCCATATTCCGTAAAACTGCCTATATGTGCCGTGATGGCTATGGAAATGTGCCGTGATGGCTATATGATTATGTGGTAAAGACGTTATGTGGCAGCATAACGCATATGAAAAGTATATGTGCCGTGATGGCTATATGAAAAGTATATAAGCATGCAGCTTACATCATACCGCATTTTTACGCTTTGTGTGTGAAAGCATAGCATGACATGCATGTATCAAGATCATATAGGCCTTGTTTTAGAATAGTTATGTACAGGACCATGTGTTTGAGCAAGCATCATATAGGCATCCCCAAGGTACCGGGGTATGGGACACTTGGCATCAGTCCGCATAGGCCCACAGTTGGAATCCACATGGAGCTCAGGTGCCAAGGTATATTTGATTCCACTGTGAAGTGCGCGCACGACGGTGCTAAAAGCGCAAAGGAAAGGCGTTATATACGCAATATATGAATATGATGAAAAGGAAAGGCGTTATAAACGCAATATATATGAATATGATGAAAAGGAAAAAGGAAAAGGAACAAGGATATGTTGAAGTGACTGTTTATGATTTTGTGCCTAGTTAATACTGTTATATTATTGGTTTTGTTGCCACACTACTGGGATTATTCTCACCCCTTCGGGGCTGCTATTTTCCAAAATGGCAGGAGGACGTAAAAGCATTTGAAGACGTGATGTTTGCTGTTGCTTGCTGATGATTGGACTTGTACTGTTGCTGTTTGATTGATTGGATGACTGTAATGTGTAATATTTTGGGTACTCTTGGATAACTGTAGTCTCTATCATCTCTATTTTACCTTGAACTTTTATGAACAGCGGCTGTTTTGGAAAACGTTTGTGAAAAGAATTTAAGTACTGAAAATTTTACAGTGCACCTTACGGGTGGTGTTTTTATGAGCAAACGAACTCCGATTTACTATTATTTTATATGCACGCGAAGCCCCCGACGTGCTCCTTCTAAATCACTTGAAATATTTTTTATCGTACAAACAGAAGTTTTAAGAATTTTGAAATGTCTTACGGATTTGTACTTAGCATAAGAATCTCTGTTAGCTTATGTGACGTTAAAGACTCTAATTCCGCTTAGCAAACGACTCTCTTGGATGCATACAAGGGAGGGCGTTACACTAATTGGTATCAGAGCAATTTGGTCCATGGATTTGCTTGTGATTGATTGAATGGATTGTTGATTGTGTTTATCTGCTGATTGACTGTCTAAATGTGCTATAGTTTAAGTATATGTTGACTAGGGTAGTTAGATTGTTTAGACTGTTCTGTGATAAGACACGGATGCGTAGCTAACTTGTCCGAATTGAACTCGAGTACCTACTTGGGACTGCTGCCATAAATAACTTGCGGTGAGCATGATCAACTCATTTCATGGTATTGTGAGTGCAGAATCATGGCAAGTGGTCGCGGTTCAACTCGGGGAAGGTCTGGCGATGCGGAAGAGGATCTTATCACTACTATTGGGGGGACTGGCAACGTTTATTCAGAATATGAGCCAAGAATGGCGCGACCATAGGCAACAGAATCAGAACCAACCCCCACTGCATGACAATGCAGAAGAAATAGCCCGTCGGAGGTTGAAAGACTTCCGCAACTTCCAACCACCTACCTTTGAGGGTGAAGACAACCCCGAGGCTGCAGCGAAGTGGCTGCAGATGATTGAGCATATTTTCGAATGCATGGCATGCCCGGAAGCGCAGAAGACCGATTACGCATCGTACCAGCTAATGGGAGAAGCTTTGATATGGTGGACTGGTGCGAGGGCTCTGCTAAGAGCTCAGGACGTTGAGCTGACATGGGCCGTATTCAGACAAGTATTTTTGGATAAGTATTTCCCTAAAGCAATGAGAAGAATGAAGCACACTGAACTGCTGTCACTCAGGCAGGATAACATGTCAGTCAATGAGTACATTGCAAAGTTTGGACAACTGATCGAGTACGCCAACTTTGACCGGAACATTTATGATGAGGAATGGCAGGTGGAGAAGTTCGAAAGCGGATTACATCCGGAAATCCGTAAACTCATTTTGACGACGGCTAATCGTACACTTCCGGAACTCATTAATCAGAGTCGACAGGCCGAAGGAATCATCAATGAGGCCAAGAATTTGAACAAGCAACCCGCACAATTTCACGGAGGAAACCGAGCAGGCAGGTTCTTCAGGACGACACCTGGTAGGGGTCGACGCAGAGGTCCGCAGTTGCAGGCGCGGCCTGGAAATTTTAAGAGAACAAATATTGTTGGTCAATCGTCGACTGGACGGCAGGGTGCGACTGTTTGTGCTACGTGTGGAAAGAACCACTTTGGAGTTTGTCGCAAGAACAACAATGCATGTTTTAGATGTGGCCAGCAAGGACATTTCGCATACGAATGCCCCCAGAACGCTAATCCACAGCCTACGCAAGCACGGGTGTTCGCACTGGATGCGAAAGATGGTAATTTTCAACCTCTCTCTCTCATTTCTCTATTACAAGTTAGAAAAGAGCTCCGCAAGGGAGCAGTAGGGTATCTTTTGTCGATCGAGGCTGAGACCTCGGTTGACAATCAAATTCAGAATGTACCTGCAGTTAGAGAATTCGAGGAGGTATTCCCGGATGAAATACCTCGATTGCCTCCTCATAGGGAAATAGAATTTTCCATCGAACTTGTTCCTGGAGTTGGACCAATCTCCATTGCTCCGTATCGTATGGCTCCTTTGGAACTTCGCGAGTTGAAGAAGCAAATAGAAGAACTGTTGGCAAAGGAATTCATCAGACCGAGTACCTCTCCATGGGGTGCTCCAGCCATCTTGATTAAGAAAAAGGATGGAAGTTTACGTCTGTGTGTAGATTACCGGCATCTGAACAAAGTCACGGTGAAGAATAAGTATCCGCTACCAAGGATCGACGATTTGATGGACCAGCTGAGAGGAGCCAGAGTCTTTTCCAAGATAGATTTACGATCGGGATACCATCAGATCCGGGTCAAACCAGAGGATATTCCGAAAACAGCTTTTAGGACTCGTTATGGGCACTACGAATATCAGGTGATCCCATTCGGACTTACAAATGCTCCAGCAGTATTCATGGACTACATGAACCGCATCTTCCGCCCATTCCTTGATCAGTTTGTTATTGTGTTTATCGATGACATTCTGATTTACTCTACTAATGAAGAGCTGCATGCGGAACATCTGAGGATTGTCTTGCAAATATTGAAAGAGAAGCAGTTGTACGCGAAGTGGTCGAAGTGCGAGTTTTGGCTTAAAGAGGTCCAGTTTCTGGGCTATGTCATTTCATCAGAAGGTATCGCGGTGGACCCCAGCAAAGTTGAAGCTGTCATGAATTGGGAACGACCCAAGACTGTCACTGAAGTGAGAAGTTTCTTAGGTCTGGCTGGATACTATCGAAGGTTTATCCAGAATTTCTCTCAGATAGTGCAACCTCTTACTCGTCTCACTCGGAAGGATAAGCCTTTTGAGTGGACTGAAGCTTGTGAAGAATGTTTCATGGAACTGAAGAGCAGGTTAACAAGTGCTCCCGTACTCACGATTCCGGATCCTACCCGAAAGTTCGAAGTATACTGTGATGCGTCGCTGAAAGGACTTGGATGCGTGTTGATGCAGGATCGTATGGCGGTAGCTTATGCATCTCGACAACTAAAGCCTCACGAAGAAAATTATCCTACGCACGATTTGGAGTTAGCAGCTATAGTGTTTGCACTTAAAATCTGGAGGCACCACTTGTATGGTTTGCAGTTTGACGCGTTCAGCGATCACAAGAGTCTGAAGTACTTGTTCGATCAGAAGGAGCTGAATATGCGGCAATGACGGTGGATGGAATTTCTGAAGGACTATGATTTTGAACTTAAATACCACCCAGGAAAGGCAAACGTGGTAGCTGACGCCCTGAGTAGGAAGACACTGCACACTGCAACTCTAATGATGGAAGAATTGAAATTGTTTGAGGCCTTTCGAGACTTGAATTTATCGGTAGACGAGAGAGGGCATAGCATAAGATTGGGGAATATAAAGGTGGAGAATGAATTGATCAGTAGAATTAAGGAAGCCCAGAAAGATGAAGAGTTAGTCCGCGAATTGGTTGGCAACCAAGAGGTAGTAAAGGATGAGAATGATATTTGGAGATTCCAAGGCCGGTTAGTTGTGCCGAATGAAGAGTTGAAGCAAGAAGTTTTGCAGGAAGCTCACAAGGGTAAGTATGCAGTTCATCCTGGATCCACGAAGATGTACCATGATTTGAAGACCTCGTATTGGTGGCCGGGTATGAAGCGTGATATTGCTGAGTATGTATCTCGATGCTTAACTTGTCAGAAGGTGAAGTACGAACATCAGAAACCTTCGGGACTCCTTCAACCTTTGGAGATTCCCGAATGGAAGTGGGACAGTATCGCGATGGATTTTGTAGTTGGACTTCCTCGAACGCGAGAAGGATATGATGCTATCTGGGTGATTGTCGATCGTTTAACGAAGTCAGCGCATTTCTTGCGTGTTAGGACCACATATAATACAGAGAGACTTGCCAGAATTTATCTGCAGGAGATTGTGAAGCTGCACGGAGTTCCTACGAGTATTGTCAGTGATCGTGATCCCAAGTTTACGTCTAAGTTCTGGGAATCTTTTCAAAGAGCTTTAGGAACCCACTTGAGATTGAGTACTGCTTACCACCCGCAGACCGATGGACAGACGGAACGCACCATTCAAGCTTTAGAGGACATGTTGCGAGCATGCGTTTTGGAGTTAGGAGGCAGCTGGGATAATTATCTTTCTTTGATTGAATTTGCTTACAACAACAGTTACCACTCCAGTATTCAGATGGCACCGTACGAAGCTTTGTATGGGAGAAAATGCAGATCCCCTTTATGTTGGACTGAAGTGGGTGAGCGAAGTATGTTAGGACCTGATCTAATTCAAGAAACATCCGAACAGGTAAAGAAGATTCGGGAAAATATGCAGCGGGCTCAGGCCAGACAGAAGAGTTATTACGACAAGCGTCATAAGCCTCTATCTTTCGAAGTCGGAGATCATGTATTCTTGAGAATCACACCTACATCGGGACTCGGAAGGAGAATGGGGGTTAAGAAGTTAAGCCCACGGTACTTAGGACCGTATCTGATTATGGACCGGATTGGAGAGTCTGCATACCGGTTGGCTTTACCACCCAATTTGTCAGGAGTTCACAATGTATTTCATGTGTCACAGCTACGGAAGTATCTCTCTGATCCATCTCACGTGTTACAGCCGGAGGAAGTAGAATTAAAGGAAAATCTGACGTATCAAGTGCAACCGTTCCAAATTCTTGAAAGATCCGTCAAGCGACTCCGTTCTAAAGAAATTCCTTTGGTGAAAGTATTATGGAACAACAGATCGGCAGCTGAAGCCACTTGGGAGCGCGAGGACGACATTCGGAAACGCTATCCGGAACTGTTTAACTCTTAAGTAAGTTTATTTTGCGGACAAAATTCCTATTTGGTGGGGAGAGTGTAACATCCCACATAATTAGTAAAATACAAAAGTGTGTAGTGATATAGATGCATGTGTAGAATTCGAATGCTTGGTGAATGTTTGATGGCTTGCGAAATTACATGGCTTTATCCTTGGATAAGACTAAGGTAAGTATTTAAATTAAATGATAGGAGGGTACATATGTAGGCATGAGAAATTTATTAAAATCATATGAGTAATTTGAGTATGTGTTAGAAGGCTTTTGTGTTTATAGGACTTAGGAAGTGGGCTAGTGTGTGGACTTGCCACCTTTAGACTTGTCTTATTGGATCCATTGTATGTGTAGGCCGATGGCCCAAGGAGGTTTTTGGATCAATCATGTTCAGCCCAAGGTTGTGTCCACCCTTACCTCCCTAAGCCTTGTCCAACTAGGTTGTCTTGTGTAGCAAGGAACACCCACATGACTAATGCAGCCTCACTCCTCATTTCATGCGCAAAAGAGACTAGATGAGACTTAGAAAATCTTCCAATTTTCCTCATGCATGACCGCCACCTCACACCTTGCTTGTGCATCACTTGATTTCAACTTCATTGCATGGAAGACACATGTACTATTTAGCATGATTTTGGGCTGCATTCTTCTTCATTTTAGGTGCACATGGAGGGGTCATAAGAGCAGATTTTTATGACACAAAATCTGCATTGAGTGTTGACCAAGAGAACCACCTTACACCTTCCATCATGAGGCTGAAATGTGCAGATTTCTGCATGCTTTTGGCAGTCCATCATGAACCAAATCTGTCCCTTGCTTCCACATGCAACAAAAGAAGGATTTTGGGGCTGCATCTCCCTCATCATATGCGCACAAGGGCAGTTTCCATTCAGATTTTAGGCTGCCACAAAGCTGTCTTGCTTGTTGACTTAGTGAACCCTCTTACATGTGCTCATGATGACCTCTCCTCTCCTCACTCCTTGCATGTGCATAGTGTATATTAGAAGCAACCCCTTGCTTGTTTTGACCTGTGTGCAGTCCCATTCTTGCAAGAAACCAGATTTTTGCCATAATGTTCATCATTGCAATCTCCTCCCTTCTCCCTTTAATTGTGCGCACAAGAGGGGGCTGTCCCCATTTACATGTGCAGCCAACTCCTTCCCCTCTCCCTCACACTCTAGCTGAACATTGCAAGAACCATAGGAGGAAGAAAGACTAAGCTAACTCACCTTCCCTCACACTCACACAGCCGTGGCTCAAGAACACCAAGCAAGTGCAATTTTTCTCCTCTCTTTCCCTCACTGTCCAGCTTTGTTCCTCACACTTGGAAGCTGTCCAAAGGTGTCCTCCTCACCATTCATGCGCATAGATCATCTCCTAGGAAGTGTGGACTTGTTGTTGGTAGAACTAGAAAGGTGTGGTGTGTGAGCAAGAAGTGTGTGCTACAAGAGGTAAGCCTAGAACTTAGACCTTTTACATTGTGTGAAACTATGTGTGCATGAGATGTCTACTTGGTTCTATTTGTGTGGATTCTTGAATGAGTATGGTAAAGGAATAAGGATGGAGCTATTTTATGAAGATTTGTATGCATGAAAGTCCCATGGTTATGCTTAAGAAATATGCCACTGTTTATGTGTGAATGTGCCACTGTTTTGAGGATATATATGCCACTGTTTCTCAATGAATCTACCACTGTTTTGAGGATGCATATGCCACTGTTTCGGTTGGACAAGCTCACCATTTTGATGCCACTGTTTTGTATAAAATGCTCACTGTTTTAGTCCATTATGTGCCACTGTTTCTGCATAAAATGCTCACTGTTTTAGTCCATTATGTGCCACTGTTTCTGCATAAAATGCTCACTATTTTAATGCCACACATGTCACTGTTTTGCACCAAAAATACTCACTGGTTTAGTACTTAATGAGCCACTGTTTCTGCATAAAATAACCACCATATTGATGTCAAACACCACTATTTATGCCACTGTTTTAATGTCCAAAAATCATGATTTATGCCACTGTTTTAATCACCATTTATGCCACTGTCTTAATGTTCAAAAACCCCTCTTTATGCCACTGTTTTGATGTTCAAATGCCACTGTCTAATGGCACTGTTCTGCCACTGTTTTGAGGTCCAAGATGTCACTGTTTCTGTTTTAAAACATTCACTGTTTCTGCTGTAAGGTGCTACTATTTTTCTGCTGTAAAACATCTCTGTTTCTGTCCACTGTTCGTATGTAAAACGTCATTGTTTCTGCCCACTGTTTTTAAGGAAAATAGCACTGTTTTCTGCTCACTGTTTTAAAGAACAAACGTCACTGTTTTCTGCTGTAAAACGCTGCTGTATGCTCACTGTTTTTCTGCTGTAAAACACTGCTGTATGCTCACTGTTTTCCACTGTAAAACACTGCTGTATGCTCACTGTTTCTGTTGTAAATGATTGGTTGTAATTGATTTAGGTGCGCTTAAGAAGTGAGATACTTCGCTGCTGTTTGGTATTGTTTAAGGCACACAAGGTAAGTGTCAGGCGATATTACCTAATGTGACTATTGACTACTGGTATAAAATTGTGGCATGATGCTCCATATTCCGTAAAAGTATTATGTTCCTTATGATGAAAGAAAACTGCCTATATGTGCCGTGATGGCTATGGAAATGTGTCGTGATGGCTATATGATTATGAGGTAAAGACGTTATGTGGCAGCATAACGCATATGACAAGTGTATGTGCCGTGATGGCTATATGAAAAGTATATAAGCATGCACCTTACATCATACCGCATTTTTACGCTTTGTGTGTGAAAGCATAGCATGACATGCATGTATCAAGATCATATAGGCCTTGTTTTAGAATAGTTATGTACAGGACCATGTGTTTGAGCAAGCATCATATAGGCATCCCCAAGGTACCGGGGTATGGGACACTTGGCATCAGTCCGCATAGGCCCACAGTTGGAATCCACATGGAGCTCAGGTGCCAAGGTATATTTGATTCCACTGTGAAGTGCGCGCACGACGGTGCTAAAAGCGCAAAGGAAAGGCGTTATATACGCAATATATGAATATGATGAAAAGGAAAGGCGTTATAAACGCAATATATATATGAATATGATGAAAAGGAAAAAGGAAAAGGAACAAGGATATGTTGAAGTGACTGTTTATGATTTTGTGCCTAGTTAATACTGTTATATTATTGGTTTTGTTGCCACACTACTGGGATTATTCTCACCCCTTCGGGGCTGCTATTTTCCAAAATGGCAGGAGGACGTAAAAGCATTTGAAGACGTGATGTTTGCTGTTGCTTGCTGATGATTGGACTTGTACTGTTGCTGTTTGATTGATTGGATGACTGTAATGTGTAATATTTTGGGTACTCTTGGATAACTGTAGTCTCTATCATCTCTATTTTACCTTGAACTTTTATGAACAGCGGCTGTTTTGGAAAACGTTTGTGAAAAGAATTTAAGTACTGAAAATTTTACAGTGCACCTTACGGGTGGTTTTTTATGAGCAAACGAACTCCGATTTACTATTATTTTATATGCACGCGAAGCCCCTGACGTGCTCCTTCTAAATCACTTGAAATATTTTTTATCGTACAAACAGAAGTTTTAAGAATTTTGAAATGTCTTACGGATTTGTACTTAGCATAAGAATCTCTGTTAGCTTATGTGACGTTAAAGACTCTAATTCCGCTTAGCAAACGACTCTCTTGGATGCATACAAGGGAGGGCGTTACAGAAGTCATCCATAAAGACTTCCACAAACTGTTATATCATGTCAGTAAAAATGGCCATCATGCACCTTTGAAAGGTGGTTGGTGCATTGCACAGCCCAAAGGACATTCTCCTAAAGGCAAGTTGCCATAGGGACAAGTAAAGGTGGTCTTTGGCTAGTCTTCAGGGGCTAAGGCCATTTGATTATAGCCTGAATAGCCATCTAGAAAACAATAAAACTCCCTACCAACCAATCTATCCAGCATTTGGTCTATAAAAGGTAAGGGAAAATAGTCCTTCCTAGTGGCTTTGTTGAATCTTCTGTAATCCATACAAATCCTCCAACCTGTTACTGTCCTAGTGGTTATTAATTTTCTCTTCTCATTTTCCACAACAGTGATCCCACCCTTTTTAGGGATACACTGCACTGGACTGACCCAATTACTGTCAGAAACAAGGTATATTACCCCAGCATCCAGCGACTTAATTATTTCCTTTTTGACTACTTCTTTCATAATTGGGTTAAGTCTCCTTTGCTGCTCCCTAGAGCTGCTGTTTGGGTCTGTTAAAAGAATTTTATGCATGCAGTAAGAGGGGCTAATACCTTTTATATCTGCCAAAGACCAACTTATAGCCCTCTTAAATTTTTTTAGAACAGCCAGCAACTGTTCTTCCTCTAAAAAAGTGAGCAAATTGGACACTATAATAGGCAAAGTGTCTATCTCTCCTAAATAGGCATACCTAAGATGATTAGGCAAAGGTTTAAGCTATAACACAGGAGGTTATTCAATTGAGGGTTTGGGAATTTTCAACCCTCTCTTGGTCAACTCTAAGGACTCAAAATTTTTATTTTTCCAAACCACATCAGATCTGGAATTTAACCAGTTACAACTTCCTCTGAATCAGTTTGACTCATTTCTATACCCTCACAATCAGAAAATTCCAATGGGTCCAATGCAGTTTCATGCAAAAATCTATCTTTGACCACATAGTCAATGATATCTAGCCTAGAACATTCCTCTATGTCCCTTGGATATTTCATGGCTTTCAAAATATTAAATTTCAATTGCTCACCATTTACATTCATTGCCAACTCACCTTCCTTAACATCTATCACAGCCCCACCAGTGGCTAAGAAAGCCATTCCTAAAATTATGGGTACCTCTCTATCCTGCTCATAATCCAGAATAATAAAATCAGCCTGTAACAGCCCGTTACGTACCGGTATTTTTAACATTGATTATGATATTAAGCGCAGTTACAATCACAGCAATTCATTTATAAAAATGCGAATAAACTTTTTCCGATTATTACGTCAGTAGTTGAAAACATAAAAAGCGTAATAATTAAAAGCTATGACCATAACTATAAACTCTTGCGGAATACTTATCTATACTATATTAATAGTTAACTTTAGTTATAATAAGACACTAAGGGGTTCCCATGAACCCACTTAGCCAATTTCACACTTTTGCGTTTTCTACACATCCGAACAGGGCTCGGTCTCTAAATTACTGCAAACGCACAGTAAAAATTCCGTCCCTCATACCTTGCTATCTTTTTTTATTTCTTAATTAACTTTCTAGAAAGCTATCTCATGCTTGATTCCGAGCTCGTTTGCTCCGGTTATCGCCGTTTGAAGTTGGACAAGCAAAATTGCCAACCAACCCCGAAACATCTCCAAATGTCCTACACTCCTTGAATTTCTGCACTTAAAACATTCATCCATTTACTCTCAAATTTTTATACCATAAACTAGACACCTCAATCTTCGATTTGATATATAATACACTTAACTTGACTAAGAAACGAAGCGGGAATAAATTTTCCAAAACGACCCAAAACTGCCCCCAAGTATAGGGCCAAAACAGGGCAGAAACTTTCCTGGCCTGTACAGGGCTGCGTACCTCACCAAAAATTCCAAGATTTTGACACAATGTAGGGGACATCTCAAGCTTAAAAATGGCGTATGGCACGTTCCTATCGGACCTCTATGGAGGGAGATATGCTCTCCCGAAGTTCACCTAAAATCTGCCAATTCTACAGAAAATTCGCCAGAGTTTCCTTTGTTTTTGCAAAAATCCCCAATTTGCACTAGTAGTTATGTGGCCTCAAATGTACCTAATACTCATTATAAATCATTGGGTGGCACACACAAGGACCAACAATGCCTTGGGGCTCTTACAACCCAACACAGTTCATATTGATTACAATATAACTTACCTTAAATCCTTTAATGGTTTCAATCACCAACTTCAATTTCATGCATATTTTCATCATACAAATAATCATAAACTTAAAATAGGCCTAAAGTCCTACAATCATAATACATCATGCATCCTTTGTATAATTACAACATTTAACTTGCATGTTACAACTTACAACTTCAAACTTTAAATTAAACTTACAAACTCATACTTTAATTTACAACTTTAGCATGAACTTAAAATATAAACTACTATGATGATGCTCCATGACTCATCCTATGGGCCTCTTGCCCGCCACTCCTGTGTCACTGCTACCTCCTGAAATAAAGTCCCCGAGATGGGGTGTGATATACGAATATATCTCAGTAACCCAGAGGTTCTGGAGAAAACTTCGCCCAATGGTTCACTTCGATGCATATAAATACTGTAAAGCAACATTACTTTAAAATGGGATAAAGCAAGGGATTTAGAGAAAAGGGGGAATATAAGAATACAAACTACGACGAAGCGGGCTGGTAGCTACCATACCACACAACGTCCTCGGCATATAAGCCTACGGGTATCAATCCAAGGTGTGTTCCTAGAACCACAACCAAGGTACCCCTCCCATCCGCATACACCCAAGACTTCCTAGTGAGCTCCTATCCGGATTACACACCACGACCCTGGGTCAACTGGAACTCCCTCTCGGAGACCTATCCAGTGGAAGTCCGTAACTTGCCCGAAGGCTAACTATCTATTGGCCAGTGATCTGGTGCATAAGTATCCTCATAAATGCAATATGCATGCTTATGCTGTTCTACACTATTCATACACACTTCCTACCATCACCCTCAACGGGTGTGGTGGAACACAAAAGGGGAACAAGCCCCAGTACCAAGAGGTTACATTATATATTATTCCACTTAGCTCCGTAGCAGCTTATTCCTCAACTTGGTACACAACAGCCTCAATCCAGTTGGTCCAGGACCAAGGGCAATCCACTGATTCACTGTTCGGGGTTCAAGTCGACGTACAACAACCTACACAATCATGTACCATCATCAATACACGTCCATTTTATCAAAACGCGGAAAACGTCAAAATGACTCCCTTTCCTCCCTTGGAGGTTCGGCCATATTAGTGTTATTTAGGGGTTTATTTTTCTAAATTTTCTTTCTCATTTTATTACCCTTCCATAGGTTCCCAAAAGGCTAATTCAATCGTCGTTTCACCGTTTTACGTCTTTTACGCATCGTTTGCTAAATCTTCCACTCTAGGCTCTTTTATGCCAAATGACACCACTCATTATTTTTCATTGGTTCTTCCACTTTACAACCACAACACAACCCATTTAATTACCATTTAAAGCATGAAACATCATCCAAACCATTTACACAACATCATTTTATCTCTTTTTGCCTAAAGGCCGATTTGCACACTAATTCACATCCAAGGAATTTCCATCAATTCTAACCACTCCACACCTCATATCATCATACAATCATACAACAACTCACCAATACACTCCCAACACATTTTCAAAATTCAAAGTCTTGACACCCAAAATTTTTACTAAGTTAAAAATCAACATTTTTCCTCAATAATTTTTATTGCATTTCTAGCTTTAATACATCATTCTAAGACATTATCCTCTAATACACATTTTCTAATTGAGCTCTCTAACATCACACATCATACATGCAAAGTTTATGCCTCAAATCCAAATCACAATCAAACCATGTAAATGGGATGAAAATATACTCACAACCAAGGCTAGATGTTAACCCAAGACTTGTCCAAGCAATGGAAGATCAAGTAGCTCCATGAACATCCATTTTCCCCCAAAATTTTGCAACTGTATATAGGGCAGATCTCCTCAATGGCGCGATTTCAAGGGAAATGGATACCACCAATGTGTTCGGAAAGTCGTTTCCAACAAATTTCAACACAAATTTTGTTGGATTTGGTGGAGAAATGAGTAGTTTAGGAAGGAAAGAAAGTTTGCATGAATGAGGGGGAAAGGGGCTCTGCTTTGCGCAAAATGGAGAGAGAAAGAGTTGAAGAAAGTGACGATGAATAGTGGTGATGAGGTGGATAAGTGGATTTTAAGTGGGGTGGGTCCCACGCCACCTCACGCGATTTAAAATTCATCCGACTTTCACTAAACGTCCAAAACTTCAAAACTTATTTAGAAATTATAATTTTTAACATTGACCATTGTCCCTTAATTATACTTTATCAGATGAATCCAGAGTTTTCCGGTCCCACGCCACCTCACGCGATTTAAAATTCATCCGACTTTCACTAAACGTCCAAAAATTCAAAACTTATTTAGAAATTATAATTTTTAACATTGACCATTGTCCCTTAATTATACTTTATCAGATGAATCCAGAGTTTTCCGGTCATTCGGAGAAAACACTATTTTAAGCTATTTCGCGCACCGTTGGCACGCTCCCCCAAACTGACTTAATTCCATCAAATATTTCCAAAAATCATATTTCATAACTCTATAAACCATTTATAACTCATATTTGAAACCTAGAGCTCAAAACTCAACTGGCACGTTTTACGGTGCAATCGTACCGGGGTATTTTACCCGCGAAAAATACTATTCACTGATTTTTCTGAAACTTGTCTGTCCACTCAATTTTTCGTTGTGAATCCGTTTCCAGGGTTATTTTTATCATCTGAGACCTTTTACTCAATTTTTATCTTCCTAGGGTTGTGTGCATGGCTAATTACCGTTTTGCCCTTTCTTTGTATTTTGGCCTAATCTTTAGGATTTTCACTAATTCTTCACTTAATCACTCACTTAACATTTTAAATACTTAATTTAAAATTGCGAGGTGTTATACAGCCGGTAGAATAAATTTATCTACCTTTACCAAGACATTTTCTACCTTCCCTTTAGGATATACCAGGGACCTATCAGCCAACTGTAAAGTTACAGTGGTAGGGTTTGGCTCTCCCACTTTCAGCTACTTGAACACACTCATATGCATCAAATTGATACTAGCACCTAAATCACACAATGCCCTGCCTATGAAATGATCTCTTAAGGTGCAAGGGATTGTAAAACTTCCCGGATTTCTTAATTTGGGAGGTATCTTGCTAAGCAAATATTGACTGCTCTCTTGTGTAAGAGCAACAGTCTCAAACTCTTCTAGCCTCCTTTTTCTTGAAAGAATTTCTTTCATGAACTTCACATAAGTGGGCATTTGTTCTAATGCATCCACGAATGGAATGTTGACATGCAACTGTTTTAGGAGGTCTAGGAATTTCCTAAACTGATTGTCTTGCTTCTGTTTTTGCAACCTTTGGGGAAAAGGTGGTGATGGTCTTTTTGAGGCAGCAGGTGTCTCAACACCTTGCTTAGATGCTTGACCCTGTGGGATGGACTTTTCCATGGGAATAGTCCCTAAAGATGGTTCTATTTGGGTCTGACTTTATGGTTCAACCAGAACATGTGAGGAACCACTAATTACAGCCTCTTGTTGGCTGTCATGGACAACATGTGGTTGAACAGGTTCAGAATTCAATTCTTTTTCTTGCTGCACTTTATCTGCTTCTTTTTTTTTTTTAATGTGGAAGGTCTAACCACAGTATCAATAATTATGCATCTCAAGCATACAAATTAAAGACAATGCCTTTCCTTTACGTTTTACGTCTTAAGGCTCCATACAAAGCCATAAGCCCTTAATCACTTGATTCTGACTTAGTTCATTAATTACAGAAGTCCAACTTCCTTAATCTAGGGTCCACAAACCCCCAATAGCCTACTGTTTGCACAGTAAAGCTACTGTTCTTCAAAATCCCAGAATATCTGGATATTCCTCGTGGCATATCCGAATAAGCAATATCCGGATATCTCACTGACCATATCCGGACATCAATATCCGGATACCATATCCGGATATCAATATCCGGATATCTGTTCAACAAATATCCGAATATATCATGACAGAATGCAGTTTCTACATTTCGTGAAGATATCCTTCCAAGGTTCCATTTTTTTAACACTTCAACACGTTAAAGCATGCATTTTTATACCCTCTTAGGTTAACATATCAATTTGTTACTTACTTAACCCATTTACATGCAAAGATGACACCTTTAACACATTAAAACACATGATCAAGGTTGGTACAACTCACCAAAGGCTTGAAACAGAAAGTGGAGGTGCTCTTGTGAAAGTAAACTGGCCTTTGAAGGCCGATGCATGTAAGGTGTAAAACAAAAATTTTACTGCGGAACATACATGCACTCATAGATTCATGCTTTAAGACAGCATGATGTTACCTTGTTTTGGCCTGATCAGTCAGGGAGATGAGATGTCAGGCTTGAAGGGTTCAAACCCTCTAATGGTGATCCACACCACCGTTCGTCTATGATGCAAGAACTCTTTCTTGAAAGCCACCAGATGAACACCACAATGAGGCTTGCTATGCGCACAAGTGCTGAGGGTGGAGGCTAGGTATCCTGTTTGGAAAGGTGTACTGAGCTACCCTACAGAATGGTGCATAGAGGAGGAGAGTTGGCTTGGTTTTCCAATGAAACCTAAGGTGAGGAACATGTCTATTTATGCGCACCCTTTGGAGAGGAGGAGGGAATTCATTCATTCAAAATGAAAAACAAACTTTCAAATTTCTTTGAAAGTTATGCATGAAACAGTGTGATAAGGTGGAGCTGTTGCAAAACAAACTTTGCCAACAACCTCCAATCTTATCCACATGAATTTAAATTCAAATTAATTTAAACTTAAATTCATAAACTATCATATAGTATATAGTTTTCATGCGCATAATTCAGCCCTATAAAGGGTCCAAATACATTGAGCAGTTGCATTCAAAATTTGAATCAACTTACCCACTGATTCCCTCAACCACCAAATCTGAATGGAGGTTTGTTTTAAGTGATAAAATAACACTCTTATCACTTAAAAGTGATGCACCAAACGGCCTAGGGAGAGCCTCCAAAGATGCTTCTTCATCCAAGGAATATGCTCCAATAAGATCCTGTCTTATCCTTTTGTTATGAAACAACTTTTCAAAACCAATTCAAATTCGAATTCAAACACTTGAATTCAAACGTTCAAACATTCAAATTCAAAATTCAAAATTCAAAATTTCAAATTTCAAATTCAAAATTCAAATTTCAAAATTCAAATTCAAATTCAAATTTTAAATTTCAAATTTCAAATTTCAAATTTCAAATTCAAAATTCGAATTTCGAAATTCAAATTCTAAATTCAAATTTCAAAATTCAAATTTCAAATTCAAAATTCGAAATTCAAATATTTGATTATTAATTTAACTAATTAAATTAATTAGTAATGGCTTGGACTATCCAAGCCCATTACTAAACTCCATGCACCACCCACCCATTTAGGTGGGCTTCCAAACAACTTCTTGGGCTAATAACATTATTAGGCCCAATACCTTTAAAGCTAGTCCATCATAACTACAAGGTGTTAGTGTGTGACCCATTAGGTCCAACTTAGCTACTGACATAACTGGGCTTGGGCCCAACAAGCCCACAACCCAATTAATGACAACACAGAGCACTAGCAATGCTTTGTTGCCCCAGAACTAGTCAGATTAATGACTTGATCATCCTATTGCACATATTTGGTTACCGTATGTATTTCCCTTCGTCTCGGTTATCTTCCCATTAACCTAGGGTAAGGAAATGTATCAACCCCTGCGGTTTTGGGTAAGCTTTATTCGAAATAGGGAATCTTCAATTTACTGACTCTAAAGGCAGATCATCTCATGATCTCTTTTACTATGCATAGATTCCCGAGTCCCTGTAAATGTCATCCCGATTTCTCCGGTTTACAGATAACCTAATCTCTCACAGAGATTTGACGAATTCCTTCAGCTTATTACCCTAGCCCTGTGCCCTTTAAGGACACGCCCAACAGTATACCTATGAGTCTCCATGTTTCAGGCAGACGAGGTATACAATCAAAACATGCCTTCAAGAACACAGTCTAGGTAATAACTTTTGGTCTAAGGAAAGACACACCCAAACATAAAGAGATTACTCTAATGACACTATCTGTGAGATTTCCTCATAGAGTCTCTTTTTGGGTCTGTTCAGTGCGAGCTATACTCTTATAGGTCCACCCACGACTTTAGCTAAGATATCTCCATATCTGCAGCTCATGAGGTCTTTACCTTGTATCCATATACAAGTAGATAAGTCGTACTAGTCTTTACTCGAGATCACTGATCCCCAAACTCAGTGTCTCTAGACTAGGAACATATAATTAGGAATAGACATGCAATATCCTTGAATCCTCATGATCGTGATCTCATCACAGATACTCAAGAGATACCTGTTCTATTCCAAGGGGTTTATCCAGTTCATTCATATAATATTAACAGTAATATCGAGACACAATATGAAACTGAATAAATAGTGCTTACATTTATTTGCGACAAATAAAGTTCTACATCTAGTGTCCTTTATTTAATCAAAAGATTGTCTCTAGGACACCCATATGCTAACAAGCTCCCACTTGGCCTAGAGCCAATCAGACCTAAGTCGTATGCCCAAAGCCTCATAATGACTATCATGTTTTCTCTGAGAAACAGCCTTTGTCAGAGAATCGGCCAGGTTATCGTCTGTGGGAACATAATCCATTTTTACATCATTCCTATCAATGATTTCTCTAATCAAATGATATCTGCGGAGCACGTGTTTAGATCTTTGATGAGACCTAGGTTCCTTTGACTGCGCGATGGCTCCAGTGTTGTCGCAAAGCAACTGTATGGGCTCATCCACGCTTGGAACCACCCTTAGTTCATTTATGAACTTCTTGATCCACACTGCCTCCTTAGCTGCTTCTGAAGCAGCTATGTATTCAGCCTCTGTCGTTGAGTCTGCTGTTGTCTCCTGCTTGGAACTTTTCCAAGACACTGCCCCACCATTTAAGGTGAATACGAATCCTGACTGTGACTTGCAGTCATCTTTGTCACTCTGAAAGCTGGCATCAGTGAATCCTTTCACTGTTAACTCATTAACCCCACCATAGACCAGAAACGCATCCTTAGTTCTTCTTAAGTATTTAAGGATGGTTTTGACTGCCGTCCAGTGACCCTCTCCAGGGTCTGACTGGTATCTGCTCGTAATGCTTAAAGCATATGAGACATCTGGTCTCGTACATATCATGGCATACATGATGGATCCAATAGCCGAAGCGTATGGAATTCCACTCATGCGATCCTTCTCAGGCTGTGACTTAGGACACATAGCCCTTGATAGGTGTACCCCATGACTGACAGGAAGAAAACCCCTTTTCGACCCTTCCATGCTAAACCTCTTTAGCATCTTGTCAACGTACGTGGATTGAGATAAACCCAGCAGCCTCTTGGATCTATCTCTATAGATCTTTATACCGAGTATAAAGGCTGCCTCTCCCAAATCCTTCATGGTAAAGTTTTCTGAAAGCCACTCTTTCGTTATTTTTAATGTGGGGATGTCATTTCCTATTAGCAATATGTCATCTACATAAAGCACTAGGAAGACGACATTACTCCCACTTACCTTTCTGTAAACACAAGGTTCATCCTCGTTCTTGATAAAACCGTTACTCTTAACGACTTCATCAAAACGTATATTCCAACTCCTTGATGCTTGCTTTAGCCCATATATTGACCTTTGTAGTTTGCATACCATATGCACCTGATCTTTGTTTTCAAAGCCTTCAGGTTGTGTCATGTACACTTCCTCCTTCAAGAACCCATTCAAGAAGGCGGTCTTGACATCCATTTGCCAAATTTCATAGTCGTGGTATGCTGCTATTGCAAGCATGATCCTAATAGATTTGATCATGGCAACTGGTGAAAAAGTTTCATCATAGTCAACTCCTTGTCTTTGACGATACCCTTTCGCCACCAACCTAGCTTTGTAGGTCTGAACGTTGCCATCTGCATCAGTCTTTCTTTTAAAGACCCATTTATTACCAATAGGAACTATTCCTTGTGGTTTAGGAACCAAGGTCCATACCTTGTTCTGATACATCGAATCCATTTCAGATTCCATGGCTTCAAGCCATTTTGAGGAGTCAACATCTTTGACCGCCTCCTCGTAGTTACTTGGTTCATCATCCTCAACAGTTTGCTGATTCTCAATCACAAACCCGTACCTTTCAGGTGGATGGATGACCCTCGTAGGTCTACGGAGTTGTGTGTTTACTTCTCCATTGGAGAACGTCGCCTGCGGAGCAGACTCGGGTTCCTCAATCTGTTCTTGTGGATCTTGCACTTCTTCAAGATCAATCTTACTCCCACTGCCTCCTTGAGAGATCAAATCCTTCTCAAGGAACTCAGCATTCTTTGAAACAAACACTTTGTGTTCTTCCATGGAGTAGAAGTAGTATCCCTTAGTACCTTTAGGATACCCCACAAATAGACATTTAGTACTCTTAGCACTAAGCTTGTCTGATGTCAACGCTTTGACATAAGCTGGCGATCCCCATACCCTGAGGTAACTCAGGTTGGGTCTCTTACCACTCCATATCTCATATGGTGTGGTCTGAACAGATTTAGACGGTACCCTATTTAGAAGGTATGCCGCTGTGTCTAAGGCATATCCCCAAAACGATTTTGGAAGTTGAGTCTCACTCATCATAGACCTAACCATGTCTAACAAGGTCCTGTTTCTCCTTTCGGAGACACCGTTTTGGTGTGGTGTGTAAGGAGCGGTAAATTGTGAGAGAATTCCATTTTCTCTCAGATAACCCTGAAACTCGTGGCTCAAATATTCACCACCACGATCTGATCGTAATGTCTTAATCATCTTGCCACGCTGTTTCTCCACCTCATTCCTAAACTCTTTGAACTTTTCAAAAGCTTCAGATTTATATCTCATTAGGTATATATACCCAAATCTTGATTTGTCATCTGTAAAGGTAATGAAATAAGAATATCCACCTCTAGCCTCAATAGACATTGGGCCACATACATCAGTATGAATGAGTTCTAATAACTCACTAGCCCTATGACTCTCAAGCCCTTTGGGCTTTTGTTGAATCATTTTCCCAGCTAGACAAGATTCACACTGTCCATAGGATTCCAAATCCATGGAGTCCAGGTATCCATCTCTATGCATCCTAGACAATCTTGTTTCATTTATGTGCCCTAGTCTACAGTGCCAAAGATAAGATTGATTATCCGTCCTAGGTCGTTTCACATCTATATTGAGCACTTCATTTCCCATTTCCAACACATACAATCCATTTATTAAAGAAGCAGTACCGTAAACCATATCATTCAAAATGATAGAAAAAGTACCATTCCTAATACTGAAAGTATATCCATCTTGTTCTAAACAAGAAATTGAAATAATGTTTCTAGAAATTTGCGGAACATAAAGACAATTATTCAAATGCAGTAAAAGGCCCGTAGGCAAAATAAGGTCAGCATCTCCAACTGAATGAGCAGCAACTCTTGCTCCATTACCAACGCGGAGATCCACCTCGTTTCTATCCAATCTCCTTGGGCTCCTAAGTACCTGCAACATATTGCAGATATGAGAACCACACCCGGTATCTAATACCCATGAGGATGGATTAGCATAAGAATAATTTATCTCAATCATGAAAATACCTGAGGCAGAAGCATCACCATGCTTCTTGTCCTTCACATTGTTCAGGTAGTCTGGACAATTCCTCTTCCAGTGGCCTTTCTTGCCACAATGGAAGCACTCAGCATCACCCTTGTCCTTAGGTGCCTTCTTACCCTTCTTCTTGCCCTTCTTCTTCTTGGATTTTCCTTTGGGCTTAAGGGGGTCACCTTTTGCAGGCTCCTTACCCTTTCCCTTGGCCTTGCTAGGCCCACCAATCAAAAGAGCCTGTGTCCTATCCTTCTTGATAGACACTTCAGCTGTTGTTAACATGCTTAACAACTCAGGCAAGCTCACTTGCATCCCATGCATATTGTAATTCATGATGAATTGACTGAAGGAAGGTGGAAGTGAGGTGAGGACTAAGTCATTACTTAGCTCGGCATCCATGATGAAGCCTAGGTTTCCTAGCTTCTCAATCAGCCCGATCATCTTGAGAACATGGCTGGCAACAGACATGCTCTCAGTCATCCTACAAGAGAACAGTTCTCTTGAGGCCTCATACCTCTCATGCCTGCCTTTAATATCATACAACTCCTTGAGATGTACGATAATAGAGGGAGCATCCATATGCTCATGCTGCTTTTGCAGTTCAGGCGACATGGATGCCAACATGATGCATACTGCCATCACATTGTCATCCAAGTGCTGTTGATGGGTTACGAAATCAAATTCCGCAAACCCTTCTTCCCCTTCCCGTGGAGCTACGGGTATTACAGCATCTAAAACGTAGGCAATCTTTTCGGCCCTTAGAACTATTCTTAGGTTCCGATACCAGTCCATAAAATTCGAACCGGTCAGTTTATTCGTATCGAGTATTGAACGCAGTGACAGTGGATTAGTCATACTATAAGCTGAAAAGGATGTAAAGATAGTTTTAGTTAATATACGGTTATGTAGTTAAAAGCAAATTATTAAAGACTTGAAATAATTTGCCCCTCCCACTATTTTATCTAAGTCAATGACCCTTCCTTTTGACTTAGGGTTAATCTACTTTAGATTTTACCTTAGTGGGTTTAAGAGTGCGATTATTTATTTTAACCTCCGTCTGAGACCGCAAGATTAATTTAAATAAAGGGTTGATCTTTATCAACAGTATCTCATACCCTCTCTTAACTTTAGGTTGACAACTCTTTGTCACTTAGTGGTGCATCTCATGCAACCAACCTAGCACCATTACCCTAAGCACATAAGTCCGGCTGTGCCTGCAACTTATGTCTTAGTTAAGCATTAAACCAGCACCCTAAGTGTCTTACACTTCAAACACTACTCTAGCCCAACGAAATAGTGGGTCCCAACTGAGTTGTGGAGCACCACTACGTAGAAGAGTTTTGAGTAGCATTGGTGGTGGGAGATAATCATATGCTTAATTATTTATTCCTTTTAAGGGTTCCTTTTATCTTGGGGTTAATTAGGTCCCATCAAACGCATATTGTAAGTTATCATGCTAGTCGTTACCTATGTCAAACATCTATCGGTATACACTAGTCGTTATTGGACAAACATAATAACCATACAAACGCGATTTGCCCAATTTATGCATACTAGACGTTCTAATCACACATACATATAAACAGTTTATATTGAGATAGCCATGGTGCTCGCGCTTTTGTCCTTTTTGCTTCTTTAAGCAACGGCCGCTTGTCGTCTATACGCCACTAGCCTATTTCTCTAATTACAAATAATTAAAGAAACTCCATAACACTTTGGAGGAACAAAATTACAAAATTTAAATTACAAATATACTTGTAAATTAAAATGCGCGATTACACATAAATTTAAAATTCAAAAAAATTCAAATCCGGGCACCATGACCATCCCCTTCCTGTTTGTACCTGAAAAGTTCAAAACTTGCAAACACAAACATTATATTATCACATAACATTTTCACATGTATTTTGACATTTAACATTTAAACATCAAAATAACATCAAGATTCATAATCTTAAATTTCTCATTGGCCGAATTTAAAAACAATTTCAATTCAAATTTTGTTAATTCTTTCTCAAAGAAAACAAAATTAAACCATGCATGTAGCCATATATCCCTACATGGCCGAATCATATAGGTAACTATATGATAAATTTGTCACAAAATTTCATGCATATAAACATGACACAATTCATGGAGAAAAATAAGAAATCATTCAAGGTACTCTTAGTACCCTCCATGGCCGAATCTACCCTTTCAAAAAGGGTGTTCCTTTTAGAACTTTCATAAAGAAAAGAAACTAAACCATGATGCATAATGTTTTATGAACACAGAATCAAATTTTTATGTTCATAAAAACAAAAACTTTAACACTTTAAAGGATTTGTGATTCAAAATCCACATGCAGAATTTAAACTTTAACCCTTTAAAGATTTTTGACTGTGAAAGACTCTTTTCACAAACAAGGTACCATCACCCGTCGATGGTAAAGCAACCGGGCTCTGATACCACTTGAAAGTAAACTGGCCTTTGAAGGCCGATGCATGTAAGGTGTAAAACAAAAATTTTACTGCGGAACATACATGCACTCATAGATTCATGCTTTAAGACAGCATGATGTTACCTTGTTTTGGCCTGATCAGTCAGGGAGATGAGATGTCAGGCTTGAAGGGTTCAAACCCTCTAATGGTGATCCACACCACCGTTCGTCTATGATGCAAGAACTCTTTCTTGAAAGCCACCAGATGAACACCACAATGAGGCTTGCTATGCGCACAAGTGGTGAGGGTGGAGGCTAGGTATCCTGTTTGGAAAGGTGTACTGAGCTACCCTACAGAATGGTGCATAGAGGAGGAGAGTTGGCTTGGTTTTCCAATGAAACCTAAGGTGAGGAACATGTCTATTTATGCGCACCCTTTGGAGAGGAGGAGGGAATTCATTCATTCAAAATGAAAAACAAACTTTCAAATTTCTTTGAAAGTTATGCATGAAACAGTGTGATAAGGTGGAGCTGTTGCAAAACAAACTTTGCCAACAACCTCCAATCTTATCCACATGAATTTAAATTCAAATTAATTTAAACTTAAATTCATAAACTATCATATAGTATATAGTTTTCATGCGCATAATTCAGCCCTATAAAGGGTCCAAATACATTGAGCAGTTGCATTCAAAATTTGAATCAACTTACCCACTGATTCCCTCAACCACCAAATCTGAATGGAGGTTTGTTTTAAGTGATAAGATAACACTCTTATCACTTAAAAGTGATGCACCAAACAGCCTAGGGAGAGCCTCCAAAGATGCTTCTTCATCCAAGGAATATGCTCCAATAAGATCCTGTCTTATCCTTTTGTTATGAAACAACTTTTCAAAACCAATTCAAATTCGAATTCAAACACTTGAATTCAAACGTTCAAACATTCAAATTCAAAATTCAAAATTCAAAATTTCAAATTTCAAATTCCAAATTCGAATTTCAAAATTCAAATTCAAATTCAAATTTTAAATTCAAATTTCAAATTTCAAATTTCAAATTCAAAATTCAAATTTCGAAATTCCAATTCTAAATTCAAATTTCAAAATTCAAATTTCAAATTCAAAATTCGAAATTCAAATATTTGATTATTAATTTAACTAATTAAATTAATTAGTAATGGCTTGGACTATCCAAGCCCATTACTAAACTCCATGCACCACCCACCCATTTAGGTGGGCTTCCAAACAACTTCTTGGGCTAATAACATTATTAGGCCCAATACCTTTAAAGCTAGTCCATCATAACTACAAGGTGTTAGTGTGTGACCCATTAGGTCCAACTTAGCTACTGACATAACTGGGCTTGGGCCCAACAAGCCCACAACCCAATTAATGACAACACAGAGCACTAGCAATGCTTTGTTGCCCCAGAACTAGTCAGATTAATGACTTGATCATCCTATTGCACATATTTGGTTACCGTATGTATTTCCCTTCGTCTCGGTTATCTTCCCATTAACCTAGGGTAAGGAAATGTATCAACCCCTGCGGTTTTGGGTAAGCTTTATTCGAAATAGGGAATCTTCAATTTACTGACTCTAAAGGCAGATCATCTCATGATCTCTTTTACTATGCATAGATTCCCGAGTCCCTGTAAATGTCATCCCGATTTCTCCGGTTTACAGATAACCTAATCTCTCACAGAGATTTGACGAATTCCTTCAGCTTATTACCCTAGCCCTGTGCCCTTTAAGGACACGCCCAACAGTATACCTATGAGTCTCCATGTTTCAGGCAGACGAGGTATACAATCAAAACATGCCTTCAAGAACACAGTCTAGGTAATAACTTTTGGTCTAAGGAAAGACACACCCAAACATAAAGAGATTACTCTAATGACACTATCTGTGAGATTTCCTCATAGAGTCTCTTTTTGGGTCTGTTCAGTGCGAGCTATACTCTTATAGGTCCACCCACGACTTTAGCTAAGATTTCTCCATATCTGCAGCTCATGAGGTCTTTACCTTGTATCCATATACAAGTAGATAAGTCGTACTAGTCTTTACTCGAGATCACTGATCCCCAAACTCAGTGTCTCTAGACTAGGAACATATAATTAGGAATGGACATGCAATATCCTTGAATCCTCATGATCGTGATCTCATCACAGATACTCAAGAGATACCTGTTCTATTCCAAGGGGTTTATCCAGTTCATTCATATAATATTAACAGTAATATCGAGACACAATATGAAACTGAATAAATAGTGCTTACATTTATTTGCGACAAATAAAGTTCTACATCTAGTGTCCTTTATTTAATCAAAAGATTGTCTCTAGGACACCCATATGCTAACATCTTGGAGCTCACAACCAACTCCAAGGTTCAGACTTGCAAGGGTGCACGAAAATGCACAACAAGGTGGTCCTTTCTACACAAAGGTTGACACTTTGAAGCTCACAAGCCAAGAAGAAGGCTCCAACACCACAAACCACCAACTCAGCCCCTTTAACAACCTCAACACAGCCCCAACACTGAGAAGCAAGGCCCCCAACACCCTCCCAATGCTCACTCTCACTCACCACAAGTGTTTAGGAGAAGAAATGGTGAAAGAAATGGCCTCAAAGCTCAAAACTTGGAGAAGAAGCCATGAAATAGTGTTTAAGAAAACTGAGCAGCCACCCTCTACGTAGAGAATAACAGCCACCAAGGGTTTTGTGCCTTAAATGGCCTATTTATAGCCAAAACATAAAAACACACAGTATTAGCTTCAATAGCTACGCAAAAGATCTTGATCCCAAACTTTGGAATCTTGACCTACTCATTTTTCTAAGAATTATCATATTTTTATATTATTTTTCTGAGCACCTTTCCGGTATGCGCTTTTCCATAGCCAGTATCAGTTCTGGCATCAGATCTCATTATTTTGACTTGAAACTCGTTTTACAAGTCCTACATATTATTCTAGTAATTATCATGTACTTATTATCATTTTCCGGGATACTTTTTCGGTACGCATTTATACCGACTAGCAGAACCGGTATCTGCATTTTTCTTCCGAAAAGTGACTTTCAGCATTCTTACCCACTAATTATAATTATTAAAGCCTCATAATAATTATTAGGGTCAATTATGGAATTATTTCCTAATTATCACCATTAATTCATTAATTACCTTAATTAGCGGTGCGAGTTCTTACACTTAGTTTGTTAGACTTGTCACATAGGTTCACGTGGGTTTGTTACCTACTTTACCTTTCTGCTCTTTCTGATCCCTTCTGTATAAATAAGGGAACTGTTCATTCCGTAGGATAAGATCACTTTGTATTTTGCTTTTAGCTTTTCATCAATGAAGCTTTTGTACTTTTCAATATACACTGAGATGGTATCAGATTAATTTGGTTAAGCAGCATCTAGACAAACTGTTCAGTATTAAAGACTTGGGTCCTTTGCATTTCTTCTTGGGAATGGAAGTAGCTCGTTCCAAAAAGGGTTTGGTGTTGAATCAGAGAAAGTATGTCCTTGAAATGTTATTTGAAAATGGTTTACTTGGTGGTAGACCTGCCTCATCTCCTATGGAGTCTTCCTTACGGTTAAGACAAAAGGATGGCGAGCCTTTCCATGATCCTGTTGCATATAGATGATTGGTAGGGCGTCTACTGTATCTCACAAATACTAGACCAGATATTTCTTTTGCTGTTCAACAGCTAAGTCAGTTTGTTGCCAATCCCATGAAGACACATCATGATGCAGCTTGTAGGGTACTTCAGTATTTGAAAGCCTCACCAGCAAAGGGTTTATTCTTCTCTGCTCACAATTCCTTGATTTTGTCTGGTTTTGCTGATGCAGATTGGGCCACATGCCCAGATACCCGTAAATCCACTACTGGTTTTTGCATATTCCTTGGAGATTCTCTTATCTCTTGGAGGTCCAAGAAGCAAAGCATAGTCTCTAGATCCTCGGCAGAGGCAGAGTATCGAGCTCTAGCAACTATAACTTGTGAACTTCAATGGTTTTCATACTTACTTCATGATCTTCAGGTGCCACTGTTTAAGCCTGCCAATGTCTACTGTGATAATCAAGCTGCTATACATCTTGCTCATAATCCTTCCTTCCATGAGCGTAGCAAACACATAGAACTTGATTGCCATGTCACTAGAGAGAAGATTATGGCTGGTTTGTTACATTTGCTGCCTATTTCTACTACCAAACAACTTGCTGATGTTTTCACAAAAGCTCTTCATCCAACACCTTTTCATGAGTTTGTCTCCAAGTTGGGGCTCTTTGACATCCACCTTCCAACTTGAGGGGGGGTGATAGAATATATTTATTCTTTATATTCATTTATTAGCCTTCTTTGTATTAGTTACAGTAAGTAACTATTAGTTGGTTAGTTTGTTAGACTTAGTTACTTAGTTTGTTAGACTTGTCACATGGGTTCACGTGAGTTTGTTACCTACTTTACCTTTCTGCTCTTTCTGATCCCTTCTGTATAAATAAGGGAACTGTTCATTCCATAGGATAAGATCACTTTGTGTTTTGCTTTTAGCTTTTAATCAATGAAGCTTTTGTACTTTTCAATATACACCGAGACAAGGCATCATAGAACTAAGCAGATAAAGATAAGAGTATGTGTTCAATCTTCTCAAGTACTGTATTTGAGAGGGCTTTAAAGCCTTAATCCCGGGACTCATACCGAATTAGACTAATCGCGAAATGATAAACCGATTGGATTATCTCAAAAAAAAAATGTAAAAATAAGTGAGACTCGTGGTATAAAAATAAATAATTTAATAAAATCAGAAAAAAAATTAGACTCATATTGGCTCGTTAATACTTCGAACACCAAAAAAAGTAAATAATTAAATATTTTCTTTTTTAATTTTAGTAAATGATACACTAAATATCTTCCCCACTAACCCCAAAAGCGATGGCACAATTGTTAAGCGCAATGTGTCCAAAAAAACGTCCTGCTAGGGCTTAAAGGTCTCTTATTTGATTCGTAAGCGAGGAGTTAGTAACACAAATCTTTATCCTCTATATTACAAAAATAATTAGTCTTATCTAAATGGGTGGGTCGTCGTCAAGGAAGCATCACACAATTTTTTTTGTTAAAAAAAAGTGTGTTAGATACGACATGTTTCGATACAATTAATATTCTGACACATTTTTTTTTTAAGATCCAGAATTTATTTTATTTTATTTTTTAACTAAATATAAAAAATATCTTTATAAATTAATTATTCTGTTTTAGAATTTGACATGAAGAATTAACAAGGCATAAAAAAATATTTTTATTTTATATTTATGTTATGTAATTTCAATATTTGATTAATTATATAACTTATTATGAACTGTTATATATATTAAATATAAATATATTATTTATATTAAAAATAGGGTTCGCTTTTTGTATAGTCAATGTAGATAACTTATTTACATTAAGTCCAAAATGACGTCATTTTGATATGAAAATCAAGGTATTTTTGTAATTATAATTTATCCCAGGATTATAATAATCTTTTTCATTATAATATTTTAATTTTTCAATGCAAAATGATGTCATTTTGAAATAAACGTAGATAACTTATATACATTCACCGTAAAAATATTAAAGCTTTAAAGATATTATTTAATATAAAACAGATTTCAAATTTTAAAATAACATATCGGCGTCATGTGATGTTATATCCCATATTCTACGTGGTGTTGGTGTAATATAACCGTCCAGTGTCCACTCTTGGAAAACAACAGAAATTGTTTTTCCCGATAATCTAATCGTTAGATTTTTTGAGTTGGAACTAGTCATCATCTAATTTATTAAATATACTAAACTTTCAACTTTTTTAATAATTTAATAATAACAGCAAACGTTCTCTAGAATTTCGATTAAATTCGAACCTATCGCTGATGATAGAATTAGAATAGATATTTTCTGTTTCCTATTCACATGAACCCATATTCTTGCTTTTATATCAATTTCTAATTCTAACCTCCCTCCCTTCAGATTGAGGGATTTTTTTCATCCTTCCCTCACGGTACTACTTTATTATCGGTTACCCAAGAATATTTAACCTTGTAAAATGGTCCTTGCTAGTTGACACGAAATTTCATGTGTCCCGTGCTACTCAGGTACGGGAGTTGCAATAATGATCTTACGGATGGTAGTATTCAATGAGTGTTGATATTTCATAATATAATCAGTAATCATTAAATACATGATAACTTATCAATTGGTATTTTTTTTTCTCTAAAGATTGAAAAGTAATAATGATATTTAAAATGAGCTATATATAGTTACACATGATATGTTGGGAAACCTTTGAAGTCAATAATTGTTATCAGAGATTAAAATTTATATTTATACTTAAAATTTCTAAATGAGTAAAAAATATCTATAATTTTATATTTTACTTTTTAATTTAAAATGTGTAATTAATAATTGTAATGTAAAATATAAAAAATAAAAGTAACAAGGAAAAGTTCATTATGATTACAGAGTCTTAAAAAAAATAATTACGGTTGAGAATTTGCTTTTTTGTGTGTTTTTTTTTTTTTTTTTGGGTAAACTTTACGGTTGAGAAGTTAATGACTGCTTGAGATGGTTATACTTAATTTTTGTTTTTAACAATTTTCCATTTTTATACTTCTTTTTATATTAAATTTCAATTAAATAATAATGACATTCCTTTGGTATTTATAATTTTAATTCTTTTATATAATTTCGCAACAATACTTACATTGATACTTTGATCAAAGACAAAAAGAAATCCCATTAACTTATGTTTTATAGGAATTAAAATAACATTTTTTTTTGGTGAAAAAAATAACATTTTTTTACTGTTCATAACATTCTAATTACTTAAAAGGGAAATATTTAATTTTTTTGGATTCAAAAAGTAGTAAGAATTTTTTCATTTTATTTATTTTTTAAAATTTATGTTATCAGAATTCATCTCTAAACGAGTAATTAACAATGATAATTTTTTTTTGATAAACATTAACAATGATAATTTTAAAAGGTAATAATTTAATTGTTGAAAGAATACATAAAAGTGTGAAATAACATAAATTTTATAGGAAATAAATAAATTAATTATTTAAAAAATAAAAATAAAAATTTGTTAAAAAGCATTTTTTAAACATTAGTCATAGAATAAAAGTAAAAATATTAAATAAGAACATCTACCAAAAAAATAATAACATTTTTTTACTGTTCATAACGTTCTAATTACTTAAAAGGGAAATAATTAATTTTTTTGGATTCTCAAAATATTAAGAATTTTTTCATTTTCTTTTAATTTTTTTTAATTTATGTTATTTGAATTCATCTCTAAACGCGTAATTAACAATGATAATTTTAAAAGGTGATAATTTAATTGTTGAAAGAATACATAATATAAAAGTGTGAAATAATATAATTTTTATAGGAAATAAAAACATTAATTACTTAAAAAATAAAAATAGAAATTTGTTTACAAGTATTTTTTAAACATTAGTCATAGAATAAAAGTAATAATATTAAATAAGAACATCTACCGAAAAATATTAAATAAGAAATAAATTATTTAATATATTAAATATTTAAAAAAATTATTTATTACTTTCCTTTTAGTTTGTTTAAAACATTAAATATGATTCTCTTCCGAAATTATGTCTTATATGGACTTATAGTATATGCTAACTTGATAAAAAGGAGAAATTATAATATGTCCATATAAATTATACTCACCTTATTTATATTTCGAAATATTAATTTTAATTAATGACTGACTTTACCATTTATTTATATATTACTATCTCAATCATAGTTGATATTTTTAAAAAACAAAAACAATATTAATTATATAAATGAGTATGAATGGCACGCGTGGAAATGAATTTTTTTTAATGTTAAATTTATATATGACTTGCATGATAGATATAAACTTATTCCTGACAAATTCACATGACCTGATGTAAATTTTTTGCATTTATCTATGCCTTCACATGCATTAAATAAGTAAGGTCTAATTATCATAAATAAAGAATAAGATAGATATAAAATTTCATATAATTCTTTTGTGTGAAGTTTTGACATGTGAGAATTAATTCCCTCCGTGACTATAAAATACCCGAAGTAATAAAAGCAAAAGCAATGCACGTGCATACTTTGTTGGGTATTTAAAAAAAGGTTTTATAAGAGTTATGTTATAGGAAAAATAATTATGTTATGTTATGGAAATTCATTTTGCCTGTTGAAATTTTTTTTTGCTGCGGGTCCCACAAAATTTTGTGTGTAGAAAATTTTCTATAAGGACACTACTGTATGTTTATCTCTCATAAAAGAATATGTGTTTGTCTCTTTTATAAGGACATACACTTTTTTCTTAATAAAATTGATATAAAAGAAAATTCTACTATTTTCATTTAGCAATTTTACATTTATCTCTCCTACAAAATTGAGAGATAAACTATTTGTACACTACTATAAAAATAAAAACTTTACCAAAAAAAAAAATAAAAAAAAAATAAAAATAAACGATCATTCTAAACCAGTAGAGCGATGATGTGAGAATTTAATATGGGTGATGCTTTTTCCAATTTTCATTCCTAAGATCCAAAGAAAAATTCCCTGCAACTTTTACCTTGTCACTCGTGTCGTCTAGTTTGGTTGTTGGTCCCAATCATTCTCGTGCATTATGTTAGCTGCAAAATTCGCTGCAATTGTTGGTCCTTTTTTGCTTTAAGTTGGTGAAAAAAATCCTTTCATGTCACCTAATAATATGATTATATATTCTCAACAATATATAATTATATTATTAAAATTATTTAGATCTCTCCATATCAACAAATAATTTTTAATATTATAATTATATATTTTCTTAAAATACATAATTATAATAAGTGATATTAGAAATATTTTTTTATAGCAATATGAAAAAAAATTACCAAATAAAATTATGTTATTTTAAGATAGAGATAGACACCGAATAAATTTTCTTATTTACAATTTAAATTAAAAAACCACTTATTTTTTTTGTTGAATAAATTCAAAGGTATCCTCCAACCGTAACCGAAGATTAATCCCCATTGAGCACCGTAGGATCTTTTTTCGGGGGTGGCTCTCCCAAATCCTTTTTTGTCATTCACAGGGCTCAAAACCCACCTACTTTCTCTCCTCATGATTTTCATTTTTTATGTCTATCTCTCTATTGAAATGACATAACTTATGTCATTTAAAATGACAAATAAAAAACCCTTATTTATATATATAAATTATGAATTTGATAATTTTTATATTATAAAAGATAAAATTACCTCGAATGTATATAAAAATATATGCAGCATATATGAGATATTTAAAAAAGGGAGAGAAAAAGAAGATTGTGCTGCCTTAAATCCATACACTGATTGTACTATATAGTACGCATGCACTACACTTTCTCATACCACACTCTGACACAGTTTGGTGTTTGGAGCATCAAATAACAACAACAGCCATTTTGTTTTTTCACTGGGATACCACAATTTGTCATGTCTCTCTTACGCCTCATCACTCCTCTCTGTTCCATTTCTTCAACTTCAGGTTTCTCTCTTATCTCTCTTTTTCCACTATCTCTGTACTTGGGTGGCAATTTGCAAACTGGGTTCCTAAAGGGCTATGCAATTTTTTCCTGTTAAGATGGAATAATTTTTATTTTTAAAAAAAAAAAAGGATTTTGATTGCAAGAGTTTGGTGAAGCTGCTACATTGAACTAGTATTGGTAAAGTTTGGGGATTTGCAGTGACAAACTTTCCCAATTGTAGTGTTGGGTTTGTCAACTGCTAGGTCCGGATTGGGATGTTTATTGCTTGATTAGCTGTATCTAGATAGCATCCTGAGTTGAATTGCTGGGATATTTATTGCTCTATTGGTTGATTCTTTGTTTGTGTTCTTCAAAATTCAGGAGCAAATGGTTATATTAGACTGTTTGGGTGTAAAAAAAGGGAAAAAATAGTGAGTTTCATATGCTAAAGTCTTATTTTTTTTAATGATCTTAGCGATGAGCTAAGGTTTGAAATAGAAGATTAGTCTTGGGTAATCTACATTTCTCTGTGTATGTATTAACAGAAAGGTCGAAAGTGCATTAAGCATCACATATTTCAGAAAAATCATGTAGGTGCCAATATTTATGTATAGTTCATCCCCAAACAACTGGGATATGATAAAACCTAAAGAATTTTGCCTTGTATGATTTCTTCCTGCATATAACAACTAACATAATCTATTTACTGTTAACAAATAGTAAATCCGAAATACATATTTGACTTGGTGTTGTTCTCCTTTCCATTTTTATTTCAATGTTGGATTATCTCTTGTTCTATGTGCATATGAAACATGCATATCTCTTTATAGTACTTCCTGGAAGCTCTGATATGATTTGCTTTTTGACAGATTCTTCGAGGATTGCATCAAATGTAAAGATGAAAAATAACAGTACAGCTTTGGTATGACATGCATAATTTGAAGTTTTTTTTTTTTTTTTTTCAAATATTTTTCTGTGAGAACTTGTAAGGAAAGAAAGTATGGGTTTTATTGCTTGCAGTGCCTTGAAGACACTAAAGAAAGAATCAAGAACATGTTCAACAAGGTTGAACTTTCTATTTCTTCATATGATACAGCTTGGGTGGCAATGATTCCTTCTCCAGCTTCTCCTCATGCCCCATTTTTCCCTCAGTGCTTAAATTGGTTGTTGGATAATCAACTCTTTGATGGCTCCTGGGGTCTTCCTGGTCGCCATCCGTTATTGATGAGTGATTCTCTCTTATCTACCTTAGCATGTATCCTTGCATTAAAACAATGGGGTACTGGTGAAGATCAAATTAACAAAGGTACCTTACTCTTTTCATGGCTATTACATCCTTTGCTGTTATATGAATGAATTTTCCTGATATTCCTGCAGGTCTTCAATTTATTGAGTCGAACATTACTTCAATCAAGGATGAGAAGCAACAGCCTCCCATAGGATTTGATATACTTTTTCCTTCTTTGGTTGAATCTGCACAAAATTTGGGCATTAACCTTCCAATTGGAGCTGCAAGCTTGGAAGCAATGATCCAGAAGAAAGAGATAGAGCTCCAAAGGTAGTATTTTGGTCTTCTCTTGTATATATTTCAAGATTTTTCCTGTCAGAAAAATATCTCTGATTTTTTAGATCTTTTTAGCAACTTCTAGATGCTAAGAATTTAAAGGTAGAAAGATCTTCTTTTCCACTTTCCCTGAATTCCCTGAACTGACCTCTTTTAGGTCCATTTGTCTTAACTTAGAGGCAGTCAAAGCAATTCAGAAGGATGGAGAGCATATCTAGCTTATGTTTCAGAAGGAATGATGAAGTCACAGGACTGGAAAACAATCATGAAGTATCAAAGAAAGAATGGATCTTTGTTTAATTCACCTGCTACAACTGCAGCTGCTTTTCAGCACCTTAAGAATACTGACTGTCTTAATTACCTCCAATCAGTATTAGAAAAGTTTGGGAATGCAGGTATGTTTTCAGACTTACGTTTCTCTGAATTTATTTTTAGTTACTATTGTTTTTTACATTAATTGGTGTTTTATTTTTATTTTTTCAGTTCCAACAGTTTATCCTCTGGAAATATATGCCCGTTTGTGTATGATTGACGGTCTTGAAAGGTTGGGTATTGCTCATCATTTCAAAGAGGAAATTCGAGGTGCATTGGATGAAACATACAGGTAATAATCCATTTGAGAGGAATGCACCTTTTAAGGTGAAATATTAAAATGTCATGCAGTGGAGAAGTTGAAAAGAAATTATAAATGTATGTGATGAAAATATAGATACCGTTTTATTTAAAGTATTCCGCAGCCTTTGATAGTAAGTTTGGAAACACTCAAATATTTGTCCAAGCATAGAAACTTTTCATTTTTTTTCATTGAATCTCTACATATTTAATTTGTGAAAAAACAGAAATTGGCTGCAAGGAGTGGAAGAAATATTCTTAGATCCCACCACTTGTGCAATGGCATTTCGTCTATTGCGTCTCAATGGCTATGATGTATCCTCAGGTTGGATCATTGCAACACTTAAGTAGTTTACAATTTTTGTTTTTTAGGAAATGACCAAAGAAGCTAATATGTATATTGTGTCTTTGTAGATCCATTTTATCAATATTCTGAAGATAAATTTGCCAATTCCTTGAAAGGGTACTTGAAGGATGTTGGTGCTGTTTTAGAATTATATAGGGCTTCACAAGTCATTATACATCCAGATGAATCAGTTTTGGCAGGACAAAAGACCTGGACAAGACATATTCTGAAGCAGGAATCTTCCCCTTACCGACTATATGCTGATAAACTCCGTAGTTATGTTGACCATGAGGTAGTTTCTTCTCTTAATCTTTCACAAAATTTAGCTACATATTTTTATACAATCTTATAATCATTCCTAAAATTGCAATGTTGTTGGACTTTAGGTCAGTGACGTTCTTAATTTTCCTTATCATGCAAATTTGGAGCGTTTGTTAAACAGGAGATCAATGGAGCACTACAATGTAGAAGAAACAAGGATTTTAAAAACATCATACAGGTGGGCCTCTGGTAGTTTGTTTCCTCTGTCTCATGTTCCTGTCTTTTTAGATCAAATTCTTGATTGTTAGTATGGTCCAGATCTTGCAACCTTGCAAACCAAGAAATTCTAAAATTTGCAGTAGAAGACTTCAATATATGCCAATCAATACATAGTGAAGAGTTCAAACAACTTGCAAGGTATATCTTTCTTTCTTTCTTTTTTTAACCTTAATTTCCAAAGATGTATTTCTGGGTAGCGATCCACATAGAAAGATCATAATCATAGCTAAAAATTTGGTAATGCAAACCATAAGCAATTTTAACTGTGTCTTCCTCATGCTTTCTCTTCTGGATCTGGATTCTTTTGGACAATTTCCGCTTCCTCGACATCCTCCTCTTTCCTTGCCACTTGACCAAGGTTTCTTGAAAATACATTTAAATTACTAGCATTAAGCCCTCCCACGGTTCGATGAAAAGGTTGTCTATATAAAAACCATTTGGTAAATAATGCCTTATTCTTAAAAGCAAGTTCATTCTTGGCTTGTAGGGTTGCTATATCTGAGAATGGAAAATCAGCCAGTATGAAACACATTGTGAACTCCTATTCCAGTAAATAAATATCCTGAAACCAGATCAAAACAGCACATTTTGTTTAAATATTACCATCCAAAGCTTGTTGAGAATTGTTTATCTTATATGAATCAAACTTTCAACTAACATCATTGAAAATCAGCAAAATCAAATCCTAGAATTGAAGAATCGGAAAGAAAAAGTTGTGCAAGAGTCCTCAAAAATTGCATGTTGTTTAGAGTAAATTACTAAATTTTCAATTTTCAAAAATTTTAAACTTGCAAGGTATTTCTTTCTTCTTCTTCTTTTTTTATGTTTTTTTTTTTTTTTTTTTTAAATTATCAAAGGGCTATATCTGGCTAGAGATCCATATAGAAAGATCATAATCATAGTTGAAAATTTGATCATGCAAACCATAAGCAATTTTAAGTATATCTTCGTCATGCTTTCTCTTCTGGCCTAAGTCATTGAGGGATCTGGATTCGTTTATTCATGCTACAACTTTGGTTTTCTAGAAACTTTATTCAAATATGCGTCATAAAGATAGTATCCTGCTCAAATTTCAACTAAGGGACATGCATTTCCTCAAGTTTGAACTAACTTAACCGAACATATGCAGGTGGGTTACTGAGAGCAGACTAGACAAACTAAAATTTGCAAGACAGAAACTGGCCTATTGTTACTTCTCTGGTGCAGCTACACTTTTCTCTCCCGAACTTTCTGATGCTCGCATGTCATGGGCGAAAAATGGAGTGCTCACAACAGTTGTTGATGATTTCTTTGATGTTGGGAGTTCTGAAGAGGAGCAAGTGAACCTTATTCAACTAGTTGAGGAGTATATTCCTATTCTTAATTGAAGCTGTTGCAGTTCCTCATTTCCATTTGAATTCTCTTACTATGTTCTTGCACAAAGAGTGATATTATGGAAATTGAACTGCAGGTGGGATGTGGATATCGACACTGACTGTTGTTCTGAGACAGTTAAGATAATATTTTCTGCAATTCGCAGCTCAATTTGTGAGATTGGAGAGAAATCAGTCAAGCGGCAAGGACATAATGTGAAAAACAATGTTATCAAGATTGTGAGATGTTTCTCCATCTTTCTGCTTACATTTTTCTACTAAAGTTATTTTGATTTTCCTATATAGTCAAATTTCAATTGTGTCTGGTTGGGTGAACATGAAAAGTAAATTAAGCCCTAATATCTTTCTTCATTCCTCTCCCCCAAATAAAAGAAAAAATCTAATGCTAAATATTGTCTCTGCAAAACCTTGACAATGATCACGGGTTCTGAATGTTCACGAAATATTAGTTTTGGCACTTATCTTCTAAATTTACTTCATTATCATATAGGCCTATTGGAGTTCTCCCAGTTAAGATATTCTTCTTAACTAATTGATTTTTTATTTTTATTTTTTACATTGCAGTGGTTGAATTTGATCCGGTCTATGTTTAGAGAAGCTGAGTGGTCGAGAACCAAAACTGTCCCAGCAATTGATGATTATATGCAAAATGCATACACATCATTTGCCTTAGGACCTATTGTCCTCCCAGCACTCTACCTCGTTGGACCTAAGCTTTCAGATGAAGTTGCTGAAAATAATGAATTGAATTGTCTGTTTAAGCTTATGAGCACTTGCGGGCGTCTTCTTAATGACATTCACAGTTTTAAGGTATATAGTCCATTCCTGCTCCATTCCCTGCCTGGTTTTAAGGTGACTAATATTTTTGTTTCTGCTGTAGAGAGAATCTGAGGAAGGGAAACTGAATGCACTGACTTTGCGTATTGTTCATGGCAATGGACTTATTACTGCAGAAGATGCCATTGTAGAGATGAAGGGTATTATTGAGGACAAGAGAATAGAACTCCTGAGATTAATTTTGCAGGAAAAAGGAAGCATAGTTCCAAGAGATTGCAAGGATTTGTTTTGGAAAATGACAAAAGTGTTGCACCTATTTTACATGAAGGATGATGGATTTACTTCACATGAGATGCACTCTAGTGTAAATGCAGTACTTAAAGAGCCTGTTGTCTTTAATGAATTGTTAGTAGATGCTCAGCAAAACCGTATTCTCTGTCAAAGCTGCTAGTGGTTATGATGCCCCATTCAATTAGTATATGGACATGACAAGCTAGAGTTGCAATTGCTTTTGGATGATCACTGTATGAATAAAGCTGTTCTATTGGTGTTACTTTATTATTGGCAATATGCATTGTTTCTCTGTTTAGCAGATATCTATCAATCAATGTTCTATTTCCTTCTATGCATGCTAACTAAATAAGAATTAAAACACAAAAAAATATGGAAGTGTTTACCAGAAAGTTTCCTTCAGATATTAATAGCTTCGTTTTCTTAGTTGTTCATGCTTAAAACATCAGTTGTAGTAAGTATACTATACAGAGTTTAACCATACACAAACAATGGGAAAGTATATGATATTTTATCTGTATTATGTTTTATTTGTATTACATAGCATTATATGATATTTTGTATTTATTCATACAACACGCACTTTATCTATCTCAAGTTATTTGTCTTTTCCTGTATGCATGTATACTATATAGATAAAGGTTTTTGGGAAAGTATAGGGTGTCTTTAGGATTAAAGCTAATATTTCAGAAAATTATTGTGATTCGCAAAATGAACTTAAGGTAACCATTTTAAATGGAGGTACTAGGGGTGTAGTGAGATTAAGTTTTTATCCTTTTCTGATCAGAATTAGACTCTCAAACCTCAATCTAAAACTTTAAAGACCAATTTGTAAAGTAAAAAAGTTTTTTTTTTTTTTTTTTCTTTCAAATTTTCCAATATAGATAAAATTAGTGACAACTCCATTATTTTTATTTATTCTCCGGATAAAATTTTGGGTTGTTACACCGCAACTCAGCCAATCACGCCAAGGCCTTGAGTTTGACACACAAGTTGTCCCACGAAGATAAGTGAAACCTGAAGCTTGTCCATTGCTAACGAGCTCACTTGATTGTGCAACACAGGACAATACATCATTCAGGCAGTCCAAAAGGGACCTTAGATGTGAATTCAAGTCGTCCCAAAGGGACCTTAGATTCAAATAACCCAGCCATGAACTCGAGGTCCAATGAAGCAGCATTATAGCATTTGTCCGAACTCTTAGACTGTCGGATATAATAACCTATACAATCAAGTCATGAAAACAAGAACTTAAAGAGTGTACAAGAAATCAAGTCAAATAATGGAACCTGCTATAACATGTTTAGTTAACTGCAATAACAGTTCTGCAAAAAAGGGAAGGGATGGGGGAATCATGATAATATGATTAAGGATACAATTCATGCCAATCAAGTCATTTAGAGCCAAAAAAATAAATATGAGGAATTATAGGGGATTAGATCATGAATTCCCTTCCAGTTATCTTGTATTTTACTAAAACCCCATAATCTGCTACAACACTTTCACCTAATAACAAAACCGCTAAAGAGTTCTGCATTTACCTTGGGTAAAACTCACTTAAGTGAATTTTATCTCATTTTTGGTCATCTCTCTCCCTTGAACAACGCCTCCTCATGAAATGGCCTTCTTCCTCCACGTTTGAAGAGCCCTAAAACACAACTCATCCTTCCAATCATCAAAAGCCTTAGTGTTTCACATGAAAGTCATAGGAAATCACCTAACTAACAAGAACCCACCCTTAGTTTCCCTCTAAAAATTATGATAATATGATCAAGGATACAATTCATGCCAATCAAGTCATTTAGAGCCAAAAATATAAATATGAGGAATTATAGGAGATTAGATCATGAATTTCCTTCCAATTATCTTGTATTTTACTAAAACCCCATAATCTGCTACAACGCTTTCACCTAATAACAAAACCGCTAAAGAGTTCTCCATTTACCTTGGGTAAAACTCACTTAAGTGAATTTTATCTCATTTTTGGTCATCTCTCTCCCTTGAACCACCCCTCCTCATGAAATGGCCTTCTTCCTCCACGTTTGAAGAGCCCTAAAACACAACTCATCCTTCCAATCATCAAAAGCCTTAGTGTTTCACATGAAAGTCATAGGAAATCACCTAACTAACAAGAACCCACCCTTAGTTTCCCTCTAAAATCATTGTACGAAGAGATCATCTACTCCCTTGTGGTGGTGGCATTTTCGGATTCAAAGAGAAAGGAAGAAACTTGTGTGCCTTCAAGCTTGGAGAAGCCTTCCATTGGTCTCCCTTGATGATTTAGAGGTAAGAAATACAAGCTTTAATGGTTAGCTTTGATGCTTGTTCATGAGGTGAATAGTAACCAACGTGACTTTGGTGCCATTTTCGTACACTTTCAAGTCAGGACCTTTGGAGCTTCATAGAGAGCTCCAAGAGCATTCCTTTATCTGTTTTGAACTGTTAGTAAGCTTCACCAACCTTGATCACGAGTTTCCTTTGTTAAAAATGAAGCCTTGATGCACGTAATAAGCTAAAGTTCATAACTTAAGGTTGGGTAAGGTTAAACACACCTAGAAATGCATGTGTAAGCTTCTGGAATAGTTAAAAGAACAACCTTTGGGAGTGATATCTCGCGAAATGCAGAACTGCATTCTGTCGCGAAATATCCAGATATGATATCCGGATATTGATATCCAGATATGGGGTATTATGATATCCGCATATGGATATCCGGATATGCATATCCGGATATGGCCTCGACATATATACGGATATTCTGGGAATTTCGATACAATAGTTGTACTGTTCATACAGAAGAGAATTTTGGGTTTGTAGACCCATGATTGGGTAATATGGATTTCTGTAATAATTAATCTAAGTCAGAATCAAAGTGATTAAGGGCTTATGGCTTTGTGAGAAGCCTAAAGACATGAAACGTAAAATGAAGGCGTGGTTTTTATGTCATATGCTTGTAGAGTATGAATATTAATATGATTATTGGTCCAAACAGATTGTGATTGTGCTGTGTGTGGACTTTGAGCTGGTGTGGACCTTGGATTGGATTGATTGCTTAGAGGTAAGCTTTCGTGTCCTCAGTTTAGCCATTGTTGGTTCCACCATCCCCCCATAGAGGGATGGTTTATGTGTTTTCATGTATTGATTTATTGAAATTCCTTTGATCTGTTGAGTGCAAATGCCTTATAATATGTATGTGATGTTTCTCCTAGACGGTAAGCCTGAGTATATAGCATCATACAATATGGTGATCCTGTGGGCAGGTACGACATGGGCATGTACTATTTGGGTTGTAGACGTATGTAAATCCTGCATTTCTTTGGCCAGTAAAATAGTTGACACACACGAGATGGTTATATGCTGCATTGCACTGATTTCAGAACTTATATTGTTAAACTGCTTTTGAATTTATATTGCACATGTAAGTGAGTTTGGGGTGGAGAAATCCTTGAGGACCTCTTGTCTTACTGAGATTTCTTTTTAGAGATCTCACCCCACGTTTGGGGTACGTTTTCAAGTTCAAGTAACTCGGGAGTTGACACCTCGGGCGACAGGAGGCTGGAGGCCGGAGCTTAGCTGATTTGCATGTTGATTATGATGATGTACTTGTTTAGTGATTATGCTGATGTTCATTACCATGTTATTTGAGTTGAGATTCTGTTGCGCTTGATGCCTTATTTGGTGAGCATGGAGATTGTCCATGCCACATTTATTATGTTTGATGTTTTTAGTTCCGAGTTGTATAAACTATCAGGATATTCTCCGGATTACTTGTTGTAGATCCATGAGTAGATACACACTTTATATATGAGGTATTTCAGTTAGTTGTTTATTTGCAATTACATACAGGCATTATTTTGAAATGGTTAAGTAATTAACTTGGCTAATACTAATGAAGTCATAATTGAATGAAATAAAAAGTCATTCCGCATTGTTAATTAAGTGATGCTTAATACGATGACATGATAACAAACCGGGTATACACGGGGTGTTTCAATATGAACATGATGTAATTGATGTTTTAGTTTCGGGCATGGAGCCTTTATGTATGTATTGACCCATTGAGGGGATCACAGTCTGTGTGGGACTTGTGAGATAACTGATTTTATAAACTGTGTCTATTTGGATTATGTTATTGAGTGAGATTCTTATCTCCCAAATATCCGTTAAACAGCTGTATGTGAGACTCTAGCAGGAATGACACTTGTTGTCATATCTAGTTAGTCAATGGCCACTAATAATGCCTAATGTGATTAGTTAGTAGATGTATATTTTAGAATTACGCTTATGTAATATCTCATGTGTTCGAACGCTTTTGGAAATATTTTAGAAAATATTTTGGAAAAATTTAAATCATATTTTTATAAGTTGATTTTATATTTAATAAAATAAAGTATTTTTTCCGTATACGCTATAATATTATGTATATTAACAACCAGGGTACTACGGGGTGTTACAACCTAAGCCTCATTCAAGCTCAAAACAACTCCACCAACTCAAATTTTTAAGAAAACAACCTAAAAACACAACATCCATCAAACTTGCGTGAAAAGATGATGTTTTACCATGGATGATCTTAAAATCACGTAGGGAGTGGATTTCAAGGCTCCAATGTGATCAAACAACCTTCCAAGCCCTCCTTCCACACTTACGTCGCCATTTTCTCAAGGGTTTTTTTTTTTTTTTTTTCTACACAGAAGGTTTTGTTCAATTGTGGGTTATAGGTTTTACTTACCAAGTGTTTCCAAGTATTTTAGCTTCCAACCATTTGTGATTTCATTTAGTATCGAGGAAGTTGTGTTTTTGAGTTACTCTTGATTGGGGTTTGGGTATGGGGGAGAGCCAACGAAGGAGAAGAAGAATGTCTTAAAAATGTTAAGTTATAATTTGAATAAAGCATAAAGCAACAATTAAACTAATGCCTCTTGTGTCCTTTTCTTCATTTAAATTCTAAGACCACATTCAAGTACGGTTTTCAACTTTGCCAATGATATTAAATAATGTCCCACAATATTATTTTACGTTCCAGGTATAATTTGGTTAATTACAGTTTTATCCCAAAACTCACACTATTTGCATATTTTGCCCAAAAGTGACTTTAATTCGTCTAATTAAGCCTTTTACATAATTAGACTCAATAATGCATGATTAAATCTTTAATCACATGCAATTTCATAATTATACAAGTTAGAGTTATTATACATTGAATGAATACAAGTGGATTAATGACCTAAAAAGGAGTATAAGATTTCTTATTTTTACACTTACCCCATGTGTTAATATATGTAATATATGAATTGGTATAGGGTTTAGCATTTCATCAAAATCAGTGGTTTAAATGTTGCTGATGTCTAGTTTTAATTTGTTTGTGATGACTTATGAGTATGGGGCTTGTAAGAGTGTTTGTAATAGTGAATCACATAATGTTGCTCCTTTTGAAGGGGCTGCTTAAAGGATCACCGGATAAATTTAAGCTATATTATCAACTTTTCTCGGAAATTACCTCGGAGAATATTTACTTCATAGCCTGTCACATATTTTATGACTTGATCAAACTGCAATCAATTGCTTGAACCCATGTCTAGGTGCAAAATTGATGAGAAATTTGAATCTATGCATACAAAAATAATTTGTATAATTCAAACAGCAAGATGCTGATTCTCAAATCTTTTCGTTATAAGCATCTAATGGCAACTATAGATTGGAAATTAGAGAAGCACAAGTAAAAATAAATGCAGAGGGTTTTATTTATGAGTTTGCATTCTATCATTTAATATGACCATAAAAAGTTTCCTACACTCACAACATTAACATTTTGTGGGGCCCGCATGTTTTGGAAAAAAAAAATTTATGGCACGTAAAACGAATCTTGCACAATCACTTTTCCTACGACGTAACTCTTATAGAACCCTTTATTTATAGGACGAACCAATGAATCAGAATCCATAAACAATAAGAGAGATAAGGAGAAGAGGATACACTTAACAAAAAGAAGATTGATTTACCCTAAAACAACCTTCTCTTGACTCAATCCTTACTAAAATACCCATCCCCCTTTTGCACAACACATCCTTTACAATTGAATGGAGCTTTATTTCAAAAGTAGATGGGGAATAACAAATTCAAAGGTTACAGATTTTGCTTGTATGGTTTATCTTACCTTGAATGGAATGGGTATCAAGTACAGGTCATATTTTCTTCTAACAGCAACTCCAAATTGCTCAGTCATATCCAAGTCCTCACTCTTCATTCCATTGGGAACCTTCCAATCAAAGTGATACAACAACAATGCAAGGGCCAACTCAACATTTATTAAACCCAGTGTGCTACCTGGGCATATTCTTCTTCCAGCTCCAAAAGGAATGTACTCAAAATTATTCCCTTTATAATTTATAGAGCTATTCATGAATCTCTCTGGATAAAACCTCTCCGGTTCAATCCAGTACTTTGGATCTCTTCCAATTGCCCAAGCATTGACAATGACCCTACTTTTGGCTGGTATATGATACCCATTAATCTCACATGCTTGCCCACATTCTCTTGGAAGTAAAAGAGGAACTGGAGGGTGTAACCTCAAGGCCTCTTTGACAACAGATTTCAAATATTTGAGTTCATTGATGCAAATTTCATCAACCATTCCTTTCATATTGAATACTTCTCTCACCTCATGTTGTGCTTTCTTCATTACTCTTGGATCCTTGACCATCTCCGCCATTGCCCAATCTATGGTAGTTGCTGCTGTCTCACCTCCAGCAATAAAGATATCCTGAAAAGTAATTATCGGTGGGGTTAAGCTAATCAAGGATAACCAAAGAGAAACTATCAGAAATATAATACAAAGATAATTAATCTGCCTTCACCGAACAAATATAAGTTTTTGATGTAGTTGCTTGCTTAAGATGGTATTGTAGCAGAGCCACTGTGATCAAGAGTTTAATATTTGATGCCTCATATTCTTCTAATTATCTTCTCATTAAATATTGTGAAATTTCTTAGTATAAGTAGGTGTGCCTGTGTATTGTCTATCTTTCAAACCCAATGGACTTTTACGTGAGGGCGTGTTAGAAATATAATATAACAACTTAAGCTTTTTGGATAATTGGTTGCTAACATGTCAAATACTGTGCACAAGTAGTCAAGATTAATCTAAGTTTGACAACAAAGGAGATAGATTCTCTTCATAGAAGAATTTGCGAGGTGTTGATATCCTAACCAGGGTTATAGCCTTTATATTGTTATTAGTTAAGCCAATATCCTGGTTGCTGCCATTACCATCCTGAAATTTTAAGAGAACATCTATCAGATCTTCCTCTGCTTCATCTTTGCCTTCTTTGGGTTTTGACTTCTCTTTATGTTCAGTGATGATGTTTTCCAGTATTTGATCAACTTTCCGATGCAACCTCTCAAGCTTAGGCCTCAAACCAGTAACGTGTTGAAGCCATTTAGCAGAAGGAAACATATCTCCTATGTCAAAACCTCCTGCAACTGTTATTGTTTCTTTGGCCGATGATATGAATTCTTCTTGGTCTTTGCATTTCTTGCCAAATGCAGCCCTTGAAGTGATAGTAAATATTGATGAAGTTACTGCTTGTGTAAGGTTGACGGGTGATCCTTTCTGCAAATCAATCCTTTTGATGAGATTGGTTAGCTCTTCTTCTCTTATTGGCTGGAATGAACTGACACGCTTTCTGGTGAAAAGTTCCATTGTGCATATTTTTCTTAGTTGTCTCCAATAGTTTCCATAAGGTGAAAAACCAATATTTGTGGATTCGTAAGACAATATTTCTGTAGCTAGAATGGGAGGCCTTGATGCAAAGATGACATCATGAGTTTTCATTACCTCCCTAGCATACTCTGGTGAGGAAACAACGATTGTGAAGACCTCTCCAAGTTGTAAATGCATCAAGGGTCCATAAATATTGGCCAAATTTTTTAATTTTCGATGTGGCGTAGATGTAACAAGATGGGGTATATTTCCTATAATTGGTAACTTCCATGGCCCTGGGGGTATATTTGGAGTTGAGTCACTTTTCTTGAGATTCCTCCCAATATTTAGTGCCACAAACAAGAAGAGGATAAATAGGATAATGGCTAATAAGTGAAGGATTGGATAATCCATGAAGATAAAGATTATTGAGGGTGGAAAGGAAGGGAGAACAGAATAAAAATGACTAGGTGTTTTTGGTTGCTGTATATTGCTTGATATATCTGGTAGTTTTCAGCTGCTGCAACTAGTAGTACGTGTTCATTATAAAGACTCTTTTTATAGTATGCACAAGCATGCCCATAACTTTCTGAGTTTCTAAGTTTTCGTTGCTTTATTTATTTTTTCAAGCTTTGATTTGCTTCCTTTGAGAATTTTTTAGTCCTTGATTGCTCTCGGTTTTTTGCATTTTCTGTTTAGCATAATTTTTTATAGATTATCTTCTAATAGAGACCCTGTGTAATCTGCAACTTGTAGTACATGTGTTCATTATGAAGATTCTTTTTATAGCATGCACAAGCATGCCTATAACTTTCTGAGTTTCTAACTTTTCGTTGCTTTATTTATTTTTTCATGCTTTGACTTGCTTCCTTTGAGAATTTTTATCCATTATCTTCTAATAGAGACCCCGTGTAATCTGCAACTTGTACCATTTTACTCCTTTTTTTTTCTTCCACCTCACATGATGAAAGCCGGCTGGCTATTTAGTTTATGACTAACTACTTGCTTGGTGATTATTATTTAGGAAAAAATGTTTATCCTTTTAAATGACACAACTTATATCATTTCACTCCTCATGAAGAGGTGGGACTCACACCTTTATTATTTTTGTCAACTATCTCTCCTCCTTTATGTATCTTTCTCTCTCTTAAAATGACATAATTTTATCTCCTTTAAAAATGACACACACTTTACCCTATTATTTAATTTACCCTATTATTTAACTTACATAATGACACGGAGAAATACGTACATTAAAAGTACAAGAATTTCACAGCTAAAGTCCTTCAATCCTCGTTTAAAAAAAGTGAGAAAATGAGGTGCAAGAAGGGTTGTCATAGGGAATAAAATAAACTTATTTTTGTCTCACTAAGTTAATGTACTTGGGTTAGTTGCTCCTCGGTCTTTTTTCAATTAATGGATGTTTTACATATTTGAATTCATCTCATATAGATAGCTGACAAGATGAAGATATTTAACGAAAAGAACCGTACAAACTTTGTTACTAAGAACTTAACACGAAAAGAATAAGAGGTCGACTGAAACTTATTGAGGGAAAATAATAAAATAAGATTTAGTGAAGGTGGAAATTAGGTTGGCGAATACTCTGTCTTAGGATTAATAGGAGTAAAGCTATGAATATGACGGCCCTTTTTTATACAAAAGGATGAAAAACAAACAAAAGAAAATGTAGAAATTAAACAAAAAAAAAATAAAGACAAAAGTTATCCCATTCCTCTCTTGGGATGGCAAATTCCAGTAGTGTCCGCCAGGAGCGGAAGCTATAAAGGTATAGGAGGATTTGCAAAAATAGTATCATCCGATATTGAAGCATTCTAAAGTGGAAGAGTAGCAAGATAATTAGCACAAAAGTCGGTTTCGCAATATCTTGATCTAAGAGTGCTCGTATCCGAGTTAGTAAACGAGACTCACGAGCTGTTGCACCCCGTCTGGTGAGCAAGGCGACCACCGAAGTGGAGTCGCTTTCAAGAATCAATTGACGCCAACCTCTCTATCAAGCAATATTAAGACCATGCCAAACTCCCCAAAGCTTTGTTGAAATAGCAGTACAAATGCTAATACGGAAAAAAAACCCACCATGATAATTCCTAAATAAGCCGCCACATGTTGCAGCACCAGGAGAATCCTTTGCAACCCCATTTGTTTTTAATTCGATAAAACCAAAGGAAGGAAACTCCCAACGAACAAGTGCATCCATAGGACGATCAACTTCATAGTCAGAACTGTTCCTAATGACCGTACATTTACTAATAATTTTAGAAGGAGAATGAGGTAGAGAAGGTGCAAACACATTGGAATGAGCAATGTCATTTCTCCAAAGCCAAATATGATAAATAATAACTACAAATAATATATTCCAATTTTGAACCTATAACTTACGCAAGAATCATAACTCATGCAACCAACAAAATAAGTCTCCTGAGAAAAATTCATCCTGCATATCCAAAGGAATAAATTCATGTGGTATCACTATAATGTAGAACTTAAAATAAAAACAACTATTTTCTTGTGGAGAACAAAACTTGTATTTCTCTTTTTTTCTGTGATTATGTTGCTTACAATATGGATTAGTTTATATAGGCAGTAGATTGCCTTTTCATGAACCAAACATTAAAATAGCCATAAACCACAAAACTAAACTTCCAACTCTTGGCCTCTCATTTTCTTCTAACTCTTGGCCTTTCACTTTCTCACAACTCTTGGCCTTTCACTTACCTAAAAACAAGACTGCTTAATTAAGACTATTAAATATAAAAATAACAAACCATTTAAAGTTTATTCAACAAAACTCCTTCATAAACTTAAATGCTTATGCCATCTTTCATCCCAAGCATCTTCTTGCAATTGTTGAGCAGCAACGTCGGCATTGGCTTTGTGAAGATGTCCCCGACTTGCTCTTGACTGGTCATGTGTGTTAGCTCCACATTTCCTTCCTTTACTTGATCCCGGATGAAGTGAAATCGGACGTTAATATGCTTGCTTCTTTCATGATTTACCGGGTTCTTGGCTAGCTCTATAGCCGACTTATTGTCAATTCGGATCACAGTTTGGCTGACTTGTTTTTCCTATAACTTGCTTAGCAAATTTCTGAGCCACATTGCATGACAAACACACCAAGATGTAGCTACATACTCAGCTTCACATGTCGACAGTGTCACAATAGGTTGCTTCTTCGAAATCCAGGTGAATGCCGTGTTGCCCATGAAAAACACATAACCAGCCGTTCTCTTTCGATCATCTATGTCTCCACACCAATCACTGTCAGAATATCCAATCAACTTGTATTTTGCCGAGTTCGAGTAGTGTAACCCGTGTGAAACTGTACCTTGAACATACCTCAGAATTCTCTTTACCGCCTTCCAATG
>JAVKPL010012907.1:0-66603 GCA_032173675.1 Gastrolobium villosum | reverse complement strand
TTATAGTAGTCAAGACATTGATGCTATAATATTAATTTAATCTTAAGACCTTAGTAATTAAGCCGTTGCCGGGGAATTGATGTTCAACATTGATGAACACCATCAGTTGTTGAGATTAAGTCTTTTAATTTTCAGCATTTTTAATTTTTTTGTTGTATGAATCTTTGTGCTCTTGTAATTCTGGTGTATGCAAGGTACTTTTGATCAAAACTCTTTGTTGTTTGATCCAGAATTAGAAAGGACACTTAGAAGGAGAAGAAGGGCAGCCAGAAGAAGGCAGCAATTGTTAGACAGAGGTGAAACAAGTGTTACAGTACAGGCAGAAACTATGGCAGAAAATCATGTGCAACAACCACAAAGGACATTGGGGGATTATATGACTCCTGCTGTCATTCCACCTATTGGAAGCGTGGTTAGACCTACTGTGGAGCCAAATAATTTTGAATTGAAGCCTGCTTTGGTGCAGTTGGTGCAAAAGGAGCAGTTTGCTGGAACAAGTGCAGAAGATCCATACCTGCACATTGAAAATTTCTTATTGTTGAGTGATACTGTGAAGATTAATGGTGTGACAAGAGATGCTATTCTGTTGAGGTTATTCACTCATTCACTGAAGGATGATGCCAGAAGGTGGTTGCAGTCATTACCACAAGGAAGCATTACTACTTGGGATGATTTGCAAACCAAGTTTCTGGCCAGATTTTTCTCAGCATCTAAGAGAGCAAAGTTGAAGGATGAGATTACAGGCTTTAAGCAAAAAGAGTCAGAATCTATTTATGAGGCCTGGGAAAGGTTCAAGACACTATTGAGGAAATGTCCCCAACATGGAATAGAAGTGTGGAATCAAGCAGCAATCTTCCTGCAGGGAATGACTACCAACACTAGAACATTGGTGAATGCCACTGCTGGTGGGTCATTGACAACCAAAACTCCTGAGGAGGCACTTGATATTTTTGAATCTTTGGCATCTCAAGAATTTGACAATGCTCCAGTGGCTGAGAGGAGAACAGGAATCATTAAGTTGGATGGGTATGATGCCTTGTTAGCCAAAAATGATCAACTGATGCAGACTCAGAAAGAACAACAGCAGCAATTGGATGCTCTCACTAAGCAACTATCCAATCAAAAGGTTGCTTCAGTGGACACCAATTCTGTGTGTGCAATCTGTGGAAAAAGTCATGTGACAGAAGATTGTGATTATGGGGGATCAACAGAACAAGCTGAAGTCAATGGAGTGTGGTATGATCAGAGGAACCCTAACACTCAAGGGCGAAATTTATATGTGCCACCATGGAAGAACAGAAATCAACACCCTGGGTTCAGTTACAGTTCCAACCATCAGTTAAATCCTCCTCCACCACATACACAACAATTAGGAGATTCTTCAGCATGGGAGAAGGCCTTTGCCCAGTTGTCCAAAACTACTCAGGATTTTATTCAAGGATCCAATTCTTTCAGGGAAGAAACATCTGCATTCATGCAAGAGACTAAAACTTCATTCAGGAATCAAGAAGCATCCATTAGGAATTTGGAGACACAGATTGGTCAGATTTCAAGACAGATATCTGAAAGATCACAGGGCAAATTTCCTGGTGATACCATGGTGAATCCAAAGGAGCATTGTAAAGCTATTACCACAAGAAGTGGACTGGTGCTTCAGCCTGTTCAAAAGAAGATGGAGGAAAAGAAGAATGAAGAGGAAGTCATTGTAGAGGATGTAGTAGAAGAGGATGAACAAGAAATAGTGAAGGAAGATAAGGAGAAAAATAAGGCAGTAGTTGAAAATAATTCTTCACCCAAGAAGATGATGAAGTGGGAGAAAAAGAAAATGGTTGATAAACAAGATCAACCCATTGACTTGTCTCCCTATGCCAAGATTCCTTATCCCCAAAGGTTGAAGCAAGAAATCCAGAAACAGCATTATGCAAGATTTCTGGATATCTTTAAGAAGTTACAGATTAACATTCCATTTGCTGAAGCCTTGGAGAACATGCCTCACTATGCAAAGTTCATGAAAGATATTCTGTCAAAGAAGAGGAAATTGAAGGTTGGTGAGACAGTAACTTTAACAGAAGAATGTAGTGCCCTTATCCAGAAGAAACTTCCACCAAAAATGAAAGATCCAGGAAGTTTTAGCATCCCTATTGCTATTGGAGATGTGGAAGTAGGGAAGGCACTTTGTGATTTGGGGGCTAGCATAAATCTGATGCCATTGACTGTATGTAGAGCCTTGGGAATCAATACACTGAAGGAGACCAACCTGATTCTACACCTTGCAGATAGGTCTATCAAGAGACCAGAAGGTGTGGTTGAAGATGTGTTGGTTAAGGTTGATAAGTTCATATTTCCAGTGGACTTTGTGATTTTAGATATGGAAGCAGAAGATACAGAAAGCCCTCTACTTCTAGGGAGGCCATTCTTAGCAACTGCTAGATCCTTGATTGATGTTGAACAAGGAAAGCTTATGCTAAGGGTGAATGAAGAGACAGTAACCATTGATGTGTTTGAAGCAATTAAACATCCTGTAGATGTTGAGGATTGTTTCAGGATTGATATTATCCAGGAGGTTGTAGATGAAGTAACAGGGGAAGAGAATCTGTTACCGGAGGACGACCAATGTAGAGAAGAAAACAATGGGGAAGATTTTCAGGAGGAACCAGTAGTTGAAGAGCTTGAACAGAAGGTAGATGATATTCCTAAGGGAGCACCTATGGTAGAGTTAAAAGAATTACCATCAAATCTGAAATATGTGTTCCTAGGGGATGATCAAACATATCCAGCCATTATTAATGCATCATTATCTGAGAGGGAGGAGATGAAGTTGGTGGAGGTTCTTAAGAAGAACAAGACAGCCATGGGTTGGTCATTTTCTGATCTTAAGGGCATCAACCCTTCATTCTGCACCCACAAAATATTGATGGAGGAGGAAGTCAAACCAGTAAGGCAACCACAGAGGAGACTTAATCCCACTTTGAAAGAGGTGGTGAGGAAGGAAGTGGTGAAGTTACTTGATGCTGGAATGATTTATCCTATTTCAGATAGTGCTTGGGTGAGTCCAGTTCAAACAGTTCCCAAGAAAGGAGGGATGACTGTGGTGAAAAATGAGAATAATGAACTGATTCCCACAAGGACAGTAACTGGCTGGAGGATGTGTGTTGACTACCGGAGACTAAATAAAGCAACAAGGAAGGATCATTTTCCTATTCCATTCTTGGACCAAATGTTGGAGAGATTAGCAGGACATGCTTTCTACTGTTTTCTGGATGGATACTCAGGGTATAATCAGATAGCTGTGGCTCCAGAAGACCAAGAGAAGACTGCATTTACTTGCCCCTATGGAATCTTTGCATATCGGAGAATGCCTTTTGGTTTGTGCAATGCACCGGCAACATTTCAAAGGTGCATGCTTTCCATATTTTCTGATATGGTAGAAAGATGTATTGAGATATTCATGGATGATTTCTCTGTTTTTGGTCCTACATTTGATGCATGCTTGGAAAACTTAGACAGTGTTTTGAAAAGATGCCAAGATTGTAATATTGTGCTTAATTGGGAGAAATGTCACTTCATGGTGACAGAGGGTATTGTTTTGGGACACAAAGTGTCCAGCAGAGGCATTGAAGTAGACAAAGCCAAAATTTCTGTCATTGAAAAACTACCTCCTCCCATAAATGTGAAAGGTGTTAGAAGTTTTCTAGGACATGCAGGTTTTTACCGCCGTTTTATAAAAGATTTTTCCAAAATAGCAAAACCATTGTGCAAGCTTTTAGCAAAAGATCAAGAATTCCTATTTACTGATGATTGCTTGCATGCATTTGATGTGTTGAAGGACAAATTAATAACTGCACCCATAATCATGGCACCTGATTTTTCATTACCTTTTGAACTTATGTGTGATGCCAGTGATTTTGCTGTGGGAGTAGTACTAGGTCAAAGGAAAGATAAATTATTGCATGTTATATACTATGCCAGTAAAATTCTGAATGAAGCACAAAAGAATTATGCAACAACAGAAAAGGAATTATTGGCTATAGTATATGCATTTGATAAATTCCGGTCATATCTGCTAGGGTCCAAAGTTATTGTTTATACTGACCATGCAGCATTGAAGTACTTGTTAGCCAAACAGGATGCCAAACCAAGGTTGCTCCGGTGGATGCTACTTCTGCAGGAATTTGAAGTAGAGATAAGGGACAAGAAAGGAGTGGAGAACTTGGTAGCAGATCATCTATCGAGGATCACTGTGACAGATTTACAGGAAGGTCCAGAGGTAGTGATTAGAGAGGAGTTTCCTGATGAACAAGTGCTGGCCATTAGTACTGTTGCACAGATGGTGCATGATAAAGTTTTGTCTGTTGACACTCCACCATGGTTTGCTGATTTTGCCAACTTTAGAGCTGCTGGAGCCATGCCAAAGGATTTCACTTATCAGCAGAGAAAAAAGTTTTTGCATGATGTGAAGAGATACATCTGGGATGAACCATATCTCTTTTATAGATGTTCTGATGGAGTCATAAGGAGATGTATTCCAGAGGAAGAACAAAAGGGGGTTTTATGGCACTGCCATGGTTCAGCTTATGGTGGTCACTTTGCAGGAGAAAGGACTGCAGCCAAGGTTCTGATGAGTGGTTTTTACTGGCCTACTTTGTATAAGGATGCTAGAAAATATGTGGAGGCATGTGACAATTGCCAAAGAACCGGGAACATCTCCAGAAGACACGAAATGCCATTAAACAACATTCTGGAGGTGGAAGTTTTTGATGTTTGGGGTATGGATTTTATGGGACCTTTTCCATCATCCTACTCTAACAAGTATATCCTGGTGGCAGTTGACTATGTCTCTAAATGGGTAGAAGCCATAGCCACTCCAACAAATGATTCAAGGGTTGTGATTGCTTTCATGAGGAAGAACATATTTGCCAGATTTGGAATTCCAAGAGCCATCATCACTGATGGGGGCACTCATTTTGATAACAGGTGGGTTGAATATGCTCTTGCAAAATATGGGGTTAGACACAAGATAAGCACTCCATACCATCCACAAACTTGTGGTCAAGTGGAAATTTCCAACATGGAACTGAAGAGAATATTGGAGAAAATTGTTGGGAATGCCAGGACAACATGGTCCAAAAAGCTTGATGACACCTTGTGGGCTTACAGGACAGCATTTAAAACTCCAATTGGAATGTCTCCATTCCAATTGTTGTTTGGGAAAGCATGCCATCTGCCTGTTGGGTTGGAGCATAGAGCATTGTGGGCAGTCAAGTTTTTAAACTTTGATTCCAAGGCAGCAGGTGAAAAAAGGTTGCTGCAATTGGATGAATTAGATGAGTTCCGCCTGCAAGCGTATGAAAGTGCCAGCCTGTATAAAGAAAAAACTAAATTGTGGCATGATAGAAAGATCACACCTAGGGACTTCAAAGAAGGGGACCAGGTGTTATTGTTCAACTCCAGGTTAAGGTTATTTCCAGGCAAGTTGAGGTCCCGTTGGTCTGGACCGTTTGTGGTAAAAAGCATGAAGCCTTATGGCTCAGTTGAAATCTGTTCTCATGACTCTGACCAAAGCTTCACTGTAAATGGTCAGAGGTTAAAACTTTACATTGGATCTGCTGTGGATAGGCAACTGATTTCAGTTGCCTTGTTAGAGGTAAGTTAATTCATACTCGTCAGGCTCGCGACGTTAAACACGCGCTGAGTGGGAGGCAACCCATTGTACCAGGTATTTATTATTATTATTAGATTTTGTGGAAAGAAGAGAAGAGGGAATACTGAGAGAAAAGAAAATTTTTGACAAGTGCTGGCCGCTAAAACGTTCAATATGACCGTTTTAGCGTCCTGGTGAATGCATTAAGTGGGAGCTCTCTGACTTGAACCGCTAAAACGTTCAAAATGAACGCTTTAGCGCTCAACAAGGAATCCGAAAGGTTAACTCTCTGACTTGTACCGCTAAAACGTTCAAATTGAATTCTTTAGCGCTCTACAAGGCTTTTGAGAATCTGACTTGGAGCGCTAAAACGTTCAAACTGAACGCTTTAGCGCTCTACAAATGAAATAAGTGAAATGCTCTCTGACTTGGAGCGCTAAAACGTTCATTATGACCGTTTTAGCGCGGAGTTGCACACCACGTGTGTGTAACTTATCTGGTCTTGGGCGCTAAAACGGTGACATCTCAACGTTTTAGCGCCGAGTCACTTAAAATTAAAATGCACGGTTCTTTTCCCTCATTTCTTCTATTACTCTTCTTCTTCTCTCATTCTTCACACACACTCTCTGCATACTTTTACACACTTCACTCTCAGTCGTTCATCTCACTACACAAGGTATGAACCATCTTTCATCTTTTTATAATCATGTTCATGGAGTAAAATGTGAAGGTTGCTAGGGTTGTTAGGTTTTTATTTTTCTTATATTATTTTCATTTTATTTTATCATGATTCTTAGCATATTTATATATATGTTGTGTGTTGTATGTTGATTGGGGAGGCTGAATGCATGTTTATTCTAGGTTTGTGGGGCTGTATAATGAACCACAATGTTGAATGCTTGAACACACGCACAAGGTGTTTGCAAAAATGCCTGACTTAGAATAGTCAGGGCGCTAAAACGCTGGTTCTCAACGTTTTAGCGCTCAGATTTGGTACAACAAGATTACGGCCAGACTGCTAAAACGCTCCCAGTGATCGTTTTAGCGCTCAACCCTTGCACACACACACAAAGGTGTTTGTTGAAATGCCTGACTTAGAACAGTCAGGGCGCTAAAACGCTGGTTCTCAACGTTTTAGCGCTCGGACAGTGTATACCAGGATTGCGGCTAGGCCGCTAAAACGCTCCATGTGACCGTTTTAGCGCCCAGCCCCTGCTGCAAAACATGATTTTCACTTGATTCTGGGAATTAAGGGGGATGTCACTGGTGTAATGAGGGATTAGTTTGCATCATGTTCTTCATTTAAATCTGGGAATTTTATACCATATTGTTCATTACATCACTGACTTTTCCTTTGTTGTCACAGATATGTCGTCTTCACCACCAAAGAAACAGAACAAAAAGAGGTCACGAGGGGCCAAAACTACAGCACCACCACCTCCTGCATATGATGAGCACTTCTGGCGAAGTGCCGAACATGAAGATAGGTTCAATAAGAGAACATCCCATAGGCCATTCGTCCGAGAACGCCAATTCATCTTGGACCAGGATGAATATCCAGATTTCCAGTCTCAACTGAGGGGACGGGAATGGATCACTTTTGGGGAGATTTTGGTGAACAGCAGCCCGGCTATAGCCCGGGAGTTCTTTGCCAATGCTTATAATGGAGATCAAGGAGGGCAAAGGACCTTCACAAGTTGGGTGAGGGGTAAGCAGGTAAAATATGATGCCTACACCATACAGAAGCTGCTGAAGATAAGAGGCAGTGACACTACTCAAGCCTTGACTTGTGACTTCCACCGAAATTGGCGGAAGATTGATGTTCCACCCAGAAGGAGGGATCCTAATTTTGAGGGATGGACTAAATTGGGGGCGGCTGAACCCATTTTGAATACAATTGCAAAACCTGGGGAGAAATGGGAGATGACAAAGGATGGGGTCAACCCCAAACTGCTGTGGTTGAGGCAGTTAAATGGAGAGGCAAGAGTCTGGTTCCATTTTGTTGTCTCTAATATCATGCCGTCATCTAATCAGGCGGAGGTGAACTTGATGCGGTCTGTTCTGATTTCCACTATCATGAACAAGGGGAAAGTAGAGTTGCCTACCCTTCTTCAAGATAGTATTTATGATATGGCCCATTCTGACACCAGTACATTCTCTCTGGGCCATTGCTCTCTGATTCAGCTGCTATGCCAGAAAGCTGGAGTTGATATTACTGATAATGGAGTGCAAGTCAAATTGCACCCCAAAATTGATGCCAAGCTGATTAGGGATCAGTTGAGAATTGGAGGGGAAGGTCCCAAGGGATTGACACCGGGGAGGAAGCAAGGAGAGAAGTTAGAGGATTTGGACTTTGAAGACCGAATTAGATCAGGGGAACAGTGGTTGAGAAATGGAGATACACGTATGGGCCACTTACGTCGTCGCCTCAAATTTATGCAGGCAGGTCAGCAGTCATTCCAGACACATGTCATTAAGATGCTGAACGACATATGTGAGGCCCAGGGACTTGAAACGTCTACTTTTCAGCCTGCTGTGTACCCTCATTCTGAAGAGGAGGATGCTTTTGAGGTAGCAGCTGCCACCCATATGCGTGATGACAGCGAGTCCTCTGATGATGATGATGATGTTCAGGCCCCGGGTGTAGAGCCAGTTGCTGGGAGTCAGGATGGTGCTGGACCATCAGTCAGGATTAGTCCAGGAGCAGGGACCAGTACAGGTGCTGCGACCAGTACAGGTGCTGCACAGACAGATTATACACCGCTCCCGCAGTCTGACCCAGGCGACCCTTTTGATTCTGATGATGAGGCGACTGCATCTTTTGTGGAGTCATGATTTGCAGTTTTCCTGCTGATTATTTTATTTTGCTTTTTCAATTTCTGGTTACTTTGTTGGAACACTTATTTTGTTGGTTATTTTGTAAGCTTTTACTGTACATTGAGATTTCACTGTTTGTAGATTCACATTTCTGATAGTACTGATGATATTAACTGTATGTGAATGTGTTTCAGTGATCCACTGCTGTTTTAGATTTAAATTAGTTGCTGGGGACAACAACGTTTAAATCTGGGAATTGTGGGTGTGATGTGATTGAATGGCAAGTGAATACTGCATGGAGAGGTCACACGAGTGGATGAGCCAAAACAGGGAACATCTCAATCTCTTTTCTTTAAGTTTTTCTTTAGTTTTTCTTAGTTTGAGTAATTTTTAGTGTAGTTAGATGTTAGTGTAGTCTAGAATCTAGAATTAGGATAAAAACTTTTCGTTTCTTTTATGAAATGTCATGAGGATTTGATTGATCAGAGTTTTAGATGATTGATCAAATTAAGGATACAATCTTATGCCTTGCATGTTGAGAAATGAAATGTTTGCATGATTCATTCAATGTGTAAGAGTAGAGAGATTAGTTGTGATGCATAGAGAGGAAGTCAAGCATGCACTCTGAACTGTGAGGAAATTGAGCCTATACAGAAATTTTTGTTCAGAGAGCATTTCACTGCATGAGTAACTCTAGAACTTGCCTTGTTTCTTGTTTGAAATGGTTGATGATGCATAAGGTAGAGGAATTTTTTCTTGGACCAGAAAGTTAAATAGCCAAACCTTAAGTTCCTGTTGCATGAACTTTGAGCCTAATCTGTTGTTAATGTACTCTCACATCCATTCCTTTAGACTGAAAAGTTCAGATAAGTGATAAGGGGTGGAGTGTTTTGTGGGAAGTAAGGTATCTTTGCAATAAGTGAATGAAAGAGATGTTTGAAACATGAAAAAAAAGAAGAAAAAAAAGGGTTGTAAAACACAAAGTGTTTAAGTTTTTGGAGGAGGTAAAGTGAAATGGTAAAAGACACAAAGTGTCTGAAAGAAAAAGGACAGGAAGAAATTTTTTGTAAAAGACACAAAGTGTCTGGAAGAAAAGGAGGAAGAAAGTCAAAGAATGAAAAGGAAGAAAGATTGGGGAATTAGGAAGGAAATGACAAATATGTGATTCCCCCTTATCTAAATCTGATTCATTTGATCTGAACTTTTCCTGCCACAGAAAGCCTTATCTCTAGTCAAGCCATACACCAAGCCTCATTGCCAACCATGTTAAGACCTTTTTGATCTACCTTATAGATCATTTATGCCATGAATAATGAGAATAGGGGCAAGCCTATGGAAGTTTGAGTGCAGTGAAGAATGAGTGACATATTAATCCCTAAACACTAGTGTGCATGAGAGTTAAATTCTCACAATTTTTTAGAAGATCCTAGTGAGTGGGTGTGTTGTTTGGAAGTCTCTGTATGTCATCTGTACTAATCTGTTGAAAAGCATATAGGATGTTGTGCAAGTCATGAGAAACAAAAGATTGCATGGTTGTAAGTTGTATCAATGTGATCCTTTGTTGAATTCAGTCTATCCTCATGAGTTTCATTTGTAAGAATCTGAAATCCCTCTTTGTTGCAAGTGCATTACTGAGGACAGTAATGTCCAAATCTGGGAATTTTGATAAACCCCTGGTTCATCAGGTTTTTCAACACAAATTAGGATTAATTTATATGAATAATTGGTTGAATAAGGAGGTTAATGCCTTAATATTTCCTGAATTACAAGTTCTGAGAGCTTTGTGAAAATCTACATTGTCTTGTAGGGAAAGGAAGCCCAAAAAGCATCAAAAGAAGGAAGAAGATTCTGGAGGAGAAAATTGCCCAAGTGTTGAGCGCTAAAACGGCCACACTGACCGTTTTAGCGCGCTGCTGCAGTTTGAAGAAGGAAGTTACTGGTGCTGAGCGCTAAAACGTCCACACAGACCGTTTTAGCGCGCTGCTGCAAATCAGGATTGGAAGCCTCTGGAGCTCAGCGCTAAAACGCTTACACTGAGCGTTTTAGCGCTCTAATGTGCAATTCCTCTCTGTTCTGAAACGCTAAAACGTTCGAATCAAGCGTTTTAGCATTGAAGTCAGTTGAAAGCAGTTGGGAGGTTATCAGCCATGGACGCTAAAATGCTCGTTCAGACCGTTATAGTGCCCAAGTCAGTTAAAAGCAGTTAGTCACGCATCAAGCAGGACGCTAAAACGCCCAGTTATGACCGTTTTAGCGTCCACATTATTTTCTCAGCAGATTTGTAACACTATAAAAGGCAAAAGGCCTGAAAAATACAATAGGCTAGATAGTTTTTCTCTCTCATTGTCCACTCTCCTCTCATATCAGATCTTAGGATCTGAATTCTTTTCTTTTTAACAATAATTCTTAGGAGTAGTGTAGCATTGCAATTGAAGATTGAAGATTCACTACCATGACAATGGAGTTTGTTCTTTCTTCTTCTCTTGTATTTAATTTCATTATGTCTGAGTAGAGTCCTTTGTAGTCTGATTCAATGGAACTCAAGTGTGTATTTATGAATAATTAATGTGAAGTTATGTTTTCCTATTATGTGACTTGTATGAAGTTGTCTTGATCAATCATTCTTGTTTATGAAATGATGTAGAACAGACATGTTTGCATTGTTTTAATGTTGACAACTTCATCATTAGTATTATAGTAGTCAAGACATTGATGCTATAATATTAATGTAATCTTAAGACCTTAGTAATTAATGCAAGTATTATGAAAGGAATCACCAAGACATTGGGGTTTCTGATTAATGTACCCATCAAGGTAGTAAGACATTACATCTTGATGATAAGTAAAAGGTTGATTAACATCACATGATAGAGAAGTCATGATGGAAATTGATTCATTTATGAATTCATACTTGAGGGAGATTGATATCCGACTACTGTTTTAAAGTACATTCATATCTTTGTGTTTTTAAACTTATCTTATTTTATGCAATTACAATTTTAGTGACAAGAAACTCATGCAAATCAAATCTTTTCGGTTGACTCAAATCAATAACAAGAGGATAATCAGTGCTTGACACAATTCCTCGTGGGAACGATCTTTACTTATCATTTTTATTACTTGTATGACTAGTTCACTTGCTAAAAGGACAACAGAGTGAAATTTTTATCAGTATTTTTAGGAAACAAAAATATGTCATGGACCAGAAAAGTACGTAGGTTATGAATTTGTGGTTGAAATTGATGATCGGATTAAAGTTGAATCGCATGTGGGACCCCCTATGGTTCAAGTGACTTAAAAGTCACAATTGCATAGCATTTCTCTCTCCATTTTCTCCTTCCTTCCCATGCAGCCCTGCCTCCATGGTCAAAGAGCTCAAAAGCTCCCATTTATTGTAACTTGCTCATTTCTCAACCAAATCAAATGATCCTTGGCTTGAAACTTGATGCAAATCACCTTCTAAAGCCATTGGTAGTAGTATTAAACCATGAAACCCACCACATTTTGAGAAAAACCCTCCCCAAACCCGCGCCAAGTGTTATAGATTTGTGTTCATGGAGTTGTTTGGAGCTCCAATGGTTTGGTATGATGTGGTGGAGCCTTATGCCTTGAATTTGGGTAAGCTTCTTCACCATTTGAATGGCTTGATTGTGGATTTGAATTATGAACCCTAAAGAGGGCTTAGTTGATTGATGTGTTTAGAGAGCTCAAATGGAAAATGTGCATTAGATGATTATGTCTTAGAATGATGTATTTGAGCTAGAAATGCTATAAAAATTATTGGTGAAAAATGCTCATAACTTAGGATTTTTGAATGATGCCTAAGATTTGTAAAAAAATGAATTGTGTAAGAAATGGATTGATAAATAATTGTATGATGTTGTAATATGATTATATGATGAGTATGAGTGTTAAAATTGAATTGAAAACCTTGTAGTACCATCCTTTGAAGAATTCGAACCATAAAGGGGTTTGGAGGAAAAATGATGTAAAAGTTGTGTAGTTGAGATTGTACGATATGATGTGGTGTTTAAATGGATGGTAGGTTAGTATGTAGTTGTGGAATTAGAAGAATGTAAGATGTACGATTACTTTGAAAGTAAATGGTTGTTTTGTAAATGGTTTTGATGATCATGTTGTTGATCATATAGGTTGCCTCTCTTGGACACTGTGGGAGCGGATTAAGATTGGAGCTTACGTATGGAGCATTGGCTCGGTGTTGAGGTAACCTTTGGAACTAGGGTTTAGTCCCTTGTGTGCTCCACCACACCTAGTGGAAGGTTGTGGTTGGATTTTGTGTCATTGGACATTGTGTGATTATGTGTTTTCATGCATTATTGCTTGATTGTGTGACATGCTTGGAGCATGTTGTGTGTGAATTGTTTGATCTCTGGCCAGTAGATGTGTGTTGGTTTGGACTTCCGCTAGATGATTCGGTTGGGGATTCCGGTCGGGTTTTGCCGTGGGACCGACTCTGGGAGCGGTACCAGGATGATCCAAACGTGGACGTCCGCTGGATATTCCGCTGGGGATTCCGGTCGGGTTTTGCCGTGGGGCCGACTCTGGGAGCGGTACCAGGACGATCCAAATGTGGGACTTCCGCTGGATAGGGCTCATGAGGAGTTCCAGTTGGGTTTTTCCATGGAGTCGTCTCAACCATGGGAGAGGCACCAGGAAGACTCCGGGAGTTATACGATAGGGTCCTTGAGCGTAATCCAGTTGTGGATGTTCTTGGATTGTGCCCAGTTGTTTGTGATATTGTATGTCATTCATTTTTACATAATGTTATTGTTGCACATTGAGTGAGCCATGGGGTGGAGAAGCCTCTAGGACCCTTGGTTTACTGAGATATATTTGTATATCTCACCCCGCGTTTGGGGACATCATTTCAGGTTAGGTTGAGCCTGGAGGAGTGGAGCATGAGGTGCATATGGGAGGCACAGCATATTAGAGGATTCGGTTGGGATACACTTTGCATAATGTTAATGTTTTGGATTTAGATCATGAACTTGTGCATGTTGAAAATGCCATGCCTTTGTATGTTCATGACTATATGTTGAGTCCTTTAAAATTGATGTATATTCATGCCTTTAGTTTCTATTGTTATTTTGGTGAGCATGGGACTTGTCCATGGCCACACCTAATGTATTTTGAGGCATTGAACACTTATGATGTAAAATGAGCCATATGATATGTAAATGGCAAAACAATTGGTGAGTGAGATAAAGTGGTACATTGGTGTTAGAAAATGCATGATGGAATGGCCTAGAGCCTACATTAGTTGGATTAATATGGGATGGCAACATAATGATGGATTCAAATAAAATCAGACATAATTGTAAGCACGATTTGATTAAGGCAGACGGACACCCAAGATAAACAAGTAATTTATATAGTATGCAAACTACAACCTAGTATCATATCCGTCACTCAAACTTATGTAATTAAGGTTCTTAATGGAGTTCTATATAGTTTCTATGTCAAGCTTTCTATATACCAACTATATCCGCAGTATATAGAAAACAGTTCATGGCTACATAAAATTCTTATAAGTTTAAACATTCTTGGTGAAATTTGAAACTTAGCCTACATAATACAATTGCATACAATTATACCAGTATCGTTTTAACATTCTCAATCAAACCATTTTCATCTGCACAACCCTACCTATACATCATTCCTTCAAACAGAAAATTAAGCAAGCAAAAGTTTCAATCACGTGCATTCTATTTATTTATTTATTTATTTATTGTTTGCATGTACTAGGTATTAATTAGAATTCTCAAATATTTAATTCTATCGACACAAGATATCAATAGAATCAAAATCGTTCTTAGACTTGTCTGAACCATTCACAAAATACCAACCAAATCAATGCATGCTATTCAAATTGACAAACACTACACACATAATACGTAGAGGGATAAGATCTATTGCACTTATACCCACTACCTCTTAATCCACGGTTTCATCCTTAGAATTACTTACTAAACTTCCTCAAGAATGATGTCTAATGCCAATTCACCATTAGAAGGTTCATAGGAAAGTAAACTCACTAGTTAAACTTTATCTAGTTCACTCTATTCCCTAGAGGCATGAACTGATTTTATACTTATACAAGTTTCCATCCCTAGCTAAAGTGGTTGATTCACAGTTTCCGAGTGGAGATAACAAGTTCACCCAAACTAGATAACTTCATCCTAACTCTATGCTATAATATACATGTGAAGATATAGATTAAGAAACAATTTTGCAACAAAAGTCATCATACCCAAATGGCTAAAACAGAAACCATGATAAATCTGGAAAGCAATAATCATGACAAACCCAATCTCGACAATTAGGGTTATATCCAAGTTCAAATGGCGTATTATCGTTCATAACTTCAAATATTACAACACCTAAATAATTCATATATCAGAATGGACATGTATAACAACAATCCTTAATTAAAGGGTCTTATAATCATCCATAATTTCCAACCATCTCAAAACATTCACCACAAATTCAAACATGTAATCCGTACATGTCATCCCCAAGAAAACAGAATTTATACTTAATCAGTAATTCTGGGAACAGTTCTTACTTACACATATAGTGCTCAGGCACTAGTACACCCCGTAATAACCATGAGTGTGAACATACTCCTTTCGCGGCCGTGAGTTGATCAGGCTCACTACCGAGCAAGAAGATGGGCAGAGCCATGCTTAATACCGGTACTACTAGCATTATCACACCTCCAACATAAAATAATTTCAACTAGGAGCACTTCACATTTAATTTCAACAGTCAGACAAGCAAGAATTCAATAACAACACTCACGGATCAACCAAAAATCTTTCATCATTTTCAAACACCTTGAATCGAACTGCTCTGATACCAATTAAACATATCAATGCATCTATAAACCAAATTCTGGTTCAGAAGGAACAAAGATAAGAACATAAGAAATATGCAATTTTCTTGATTTCTTTAAATGTTTTTACATTCTTATGAGAGAGAGAGAGAGAGACTGATGTGATAGATCAATGCAGGCATATTACGTAAGAACAATCACAGTCTTGCAACAAACTTTTGCAGGTTGGACTATGAACCAGTTTGGATTCACTTGCTTTTTAAAAATAAGTACTAGTGTTTTTTAGTGAGTCCGGATGCAATCTTCGAAGGGAAAAAATCGGAAGTGGAGTTACTCCTTATTTTAGAAGCAAATGATCCTAACTTCTGAAGTAGTGGAAGGGTAAGTGGTTTCTAATATAAGTGCTTAAAGATTGTGTCCAAATGCAAAAGTAAATTAGTCTTAAAAAAAGAAGATAAAATCCTTTAAAACAGAACTTAAAAATAAGCTCATTTTCTATAAGTCTATCAAAACGAGCGCTACCAACAAATATAGAGATGATTTTGTTTTAAAAATAATAAAGAATACTACAAAAGCAATTGCAAGACCTTTCCCTTCTTTCCCAAGAACATTTTCTTCTGGAACAACACAATTCTCAAAGACAAACTCACATCTGCCCACATAATTCCATATTATCAGTAAAAGCAAGGGAAAGTAGTTGGAAATGGATTACATATAGAAAAAAATTCATGGAACATGCATACATACGTATCGCTTCCTCGCATCCCAAGTTTATCCAATTTCTGGGCAGTACTGAATCTGTAGTCAAACAGAAATAAATGTCAGATTTTCATCTTTCATTTCTAATTTTCTTACTCTAATCAAATGATTTATCTTTAAAGCGAGCCTTGCTCCTTTCAACTGTGTGAGAAGAAGAAAAAATTCTTGCTTACAGTACATGCATGTTATTTATGAGTGATAACGACTCTTTTTTTTCTCCTTCATTTTAAGAGAAGGATTTTTGCCCGCTATAGACTCAGGAATCAAATTTGAATAAGTGACGCTAAAAGGTTCAAGTAACCAGCCTTTTGTTTTGTACTAAGATTATTTTGCGTTCCTGCTATACCAGAAAGTAAGCCCCACTAAATGAGTCTAGAGTTAAATGATATGTGAGAAAAATTTGGTTTGAATATCCAGGAGCATGAATTACCACTTGTAAAGATTAACAGCATATAGTTGGGTTGGTCATAGCATATGATCACATTATTGCCAAAGAATTAACCAAGTTGAAATACAGAGTTTTGTCCACTCAATATCATATAACTTGTTGTCAAGGTTCAGCGCAGTTACCCAGGCATTCCCTTCTCAATGATGAATGTCGTGATTCCTTTTGACCCAGCTGCTATATCTATTTTTGCTTAGACAACCTGATTGAATTCAACACAATCAAAAATGTGCTATGCATTCTCAGCATATGTCTAGACTATTAGATATAGTTTTACAATAACTGGGAATCCAGTTTCCCCATATAAGCCATGGGTAAAGAAATTAGTCAAGAACACAAGACTGGTCCTCTAAGTTCTGCTGGATACCAGATAATGGTGAAGGAAGCACAACGAAATATGTGACCCATATTAAATATCTAAACAGATGGCTTACTTGGGACCCAGAACTAAGATAAATATGCTTAGCATTTTTTCTTTAGTCTTTTTTTCCCCACGCATGGTGTAATAAAGCCTTATGACATTCACCTTTTTCTTCATTATTCAGCAATCAAGTCCACAGATCATGATAATGATATAATGTTGATGGAAAGATAGTCCATTGAAATTACAAATTGAGGAAAAATTGCTTTTTAATTTTTTAAAGGCAAATCAAACAAGAACACAGTCAATGCAAAGAGAATGGGAAAATGCAATGAAATTCAAAGAAACATACTAATGTTTGAGAAACTGGACCATTAGTACACTACATCTTGTTCCCATTAAGTACATATCCCCCATCTACACGATCAGCCTTGCATTTCATGCTGACAACATCAGAACCAGCTGCAGAAATGGCCCATTCACTTTAGAAAGACCTTGGAATAACTAAAAATGTAAGATACTACTGTTTAATTTCACACATCTTACAATTGGGCTCACTCATTGCCAAAGCTCCCACATGATCCCCAGAGATAAGCTTAAAAAATGAAGAACTTAGCCTATGAAGTATGAATATGTAGATAGACAGATACACAGAAAAATTGTGAAAGATGACTAATGAGCATCAGAAATGGGTGGAAAGGTAAGACTAACTACCAGCATTTTTGGTTTATAAAGTCAATCCTTACATATCATCGACAAAATATCACTGAAAATAAATAAGATTAAACAAGGCAGAACAAGAACCTTTAGCAAGTATTTCTGTTTCTGAGCAGGGTTTCCATTCCTCACCTAAACAAAACAGAAGGTGGCAATCCAGAAGACTCATCAGAACATCATCAAGCATACAATAAAAGAAACTTAAGTTCCCTTCAATTACCAGCTGATTGACACATAGGTTAGAATGAGCACCATAAGAAAGACCAACAGATGCTGAAGCACGGCTAATCTCTTCCATTACTATATAGTGATACAAGTAACCAAGACCGAGCCCTCCATAGTCCTCTGCAAATAAGCAGAAATAGAATTGGAAAAAGTTTATTAGAATAAAAGACATGGTCAAATTGCAAAGATGCCAAGTGTACTAATCAGAAATTTAAAACACCCAAAGAAGAAAAATTTCATTGTAAATGAGGCTAGTCCACCATACTCATTTGTTGAATAATACAGAAAGATAATGATTTGTAAATAAATGAATAGTTTCTACTCACAGCCTGTGAAATAAAATAGTATCTACACTTTCTTTGGGAAGGGGGATATTAGAGACATTTTTTATTGTTGATTGAAATTCATGTGCATCGGAATGAATTGCTTTATTAGCATTTATTATCTTCACAATCATCACACAAAATATAGGTGGAAAGAAAAAAATGCCAAATGGAAATCACACCAGCAGACAACACCAACAGCTTACAAATCTTAACAATAAAATAAAATTTGACATATAAGAAAATTAAAGCAGCATAGTTTAAAGAAGAAGAAAAAAAGGCTACCTGGTGCAGTAATCCTATGGAGATTAAATTCTCCCGTGCTTTTCCATAAGTTAACCTCCTAAAATTAGATCAAAACATAATCAAAATGTCCAATACACTATGAGTTATGTTCATGGACGTGATAAAATAGATCCTCATACATACCTGTGGGAAATAATTTGTGTGATCTATTTTTGAAGCATGAGGGGTGTACCAGCCCGTTACGTACCGGTATTGTTAACATTAATTATGATATTAAGCGCAGTTACAATCACAGCAATTCATTTATAAAAATGAGAATAAACTTTTTCCGATTATTACGCGAACAGTAAAAGTATAAAAAGCGTAATAATAAAAAGCTGTGACTGTAACTGAAACACTAGCGGAAGACTTTCTTAACTATTTATACACTTTATTTTATTACCTACAAGATACTAAGGGGTTCCCATAAACCCACTTAGCCAATTCCTCACTTTTTACGTTTTTACCACTTAACAGGATTTGCCAATTTGTTTTTCTACGAACACAAAATAAAACTACAAACTTAGACTCCAGGTTATCTTTTTTCTTATTCAATTACCTTTCTAACAAGCTATCACACACTCGATTCCGAGCTCGTGAGCTCCGGTTATCGCCGTTTGAAGATGGACAAACAACATTGCCTACCAACTCCAAAACAGCCTAAAACCTACAATCTTCATGGAATAAACTGTACCTAACAGCCCAACCAATGGCTCTCAAATTTTTACACCATAAACTAGACACCTCAAACTTCGATTTGATATATCGTATGCTTAATTTGACCAAGTAACGAAGCGGGAATTAATTTCTCAAAACTACCTCAAATCTGCCACCCAAAACAGGACAGAACAGGGCAGTGTGTGACAACAGCCCCCATGGGCTGCGCACACCACCAATGAACCTAGGCTTTTGAGACAACGTAGGGGACATCTTAAGCTTCAAAATGGCGTATGGCACGTCCCAATCGGACCACTATGGAGAGAGATACGCTCCTCCAAAGTTCACCCAAAAATTGCCAATTCTACAGAAAATTCGCCAGAGTTTCTTTTGTATTTCCAAGAATCCCCAAATTTGCATAACCTGTTTAACACCACTAATACACCTGAAATCCAGCAAAATCCAATGGGTGGCACACACAAGGTCCAACAACGCCTTGGGGCACTTACAACCCAATCCAATATACACTTCAAACATAAACAGTTTACTTTCAATTTCATGCATAAAACATAATACGGATAATCATAAACCTATAATAGGCCTAAAGCCCTTCCATCATATTACATACATCCATGGTACATTTACAACATTAACTTTAAACTACAAATATTTACATATTACATTTCACTTGCCAAATAAATCCATAAACTAAAATGACATGATATCTAAACTATACACCACTGCTCCACTCGTCATCATGCGGGCTTCTTGCCCGCTGCTCCATATCCACTGGTACACCCTGAAATAATGCCCCGAGACGGGGTGAGATATACGGATATATCTCAATAACCAAGAGGTTCTGGAGAAAACTCTGCCCAATGGTTCACTTCGATGTATATCAATAGCATAAAAATAACACCACTGTTATAAAACGGGATAAAGCAAGGGATTTAGAGAAAGGGGGATATATCAGAACAACTACGACATGCGGGATGGTAGCTACCAATACCACGCCATGTCCTCGGCTATAATACGCCTATGGGTACTACCCCTGGCGTGTTCATAGAACAACCCACCAAGGTACCCCTTCCAACCATATACACCCGAGACAACCTAGTGTGCTCCTATCCGGATAACACACCACGACCCTGGGTCAACTGGAACTCCCTCTCGGAGACCTATCCAGTGGCAGTCCGGAAACACTTGCCCGAAGGCTAAAAATATCTACTGGCCAGAGATCTGGTACATAAGTACCCACTGTGATAATGCACATGCATGCTCATGCTGTTCTACACTACTTATACACACTTCCTACCGTTGCCATCAACTAGCAAGGTGGAACACAAAAAGGGGAACAAGCCCCAGTACCAAGAGGTTACCTTTCTTTTTCCTTTCACTGAGCTCCGCAGAACTCCACTTACAGCTTGATTCTCCGGGAACGCCTACACAGAGGACCATTCCACACACTTAGAACTTTGAATCCATTCATGAATTTCAACATATCATGTGTAAACCACATCACTTACCTCAATCCACTTGATCCAGGACCAAGGGCAATCTACTGTTTCACTGTTCCAAGTCTATGTCCACGTACGGCAACCTGTACAACCATGCACAGCCGTCAGTTTCAGTCACAATACGTCAAAACGCAAAAACGTCAAATTCCTCTTCTCTCCCTCTAAGGTTTGGCCATAATAGGGTTATTTTGGGTTTTATTTTTCTAAATTTTTTTTCTCATTTTATTTCACTTACTTAGGTTACCCAAAGGCTAGTTCAATCGCCGTTTTTCGATTTTACGACTTTTACGCAACGTTTTGCGAATTATTACACTTTACGCACATTTTGCCACTTTCAACACTTATTATTTTTACATTGATCCTTCCTCATGCCAATCACCACACAACCCATCTAACAACTTTTCCATCACACAACACAACACCAAAGTGTTCTAAAACATCAATTTGCTCAATTGTACATAAATGGCCGAATCTTGGTTAGTCCAAACCAAGGATTTCCACTCAATTCCTATGGCCCACAACTCACATAATCACTTCCTAACATCATATAATCACACTACAATTCACTATACCACACATTAACACAAAACTCAAAAAATCCATTTCATGCACTAATTTTTTTTCTAAGTTAAAATCCATTTTTTTCGCTTAGAATTTTCATTGCATTTCTAGCATTAATACATCATTCTAAGACATTATCATCTAATAGACATTTTCCATTTGAGCTCTCTAACACCACATATCACAAAATCCCTCTTTAGGGTCAATAATCAAAACTCAAAATTCAACCAATGAAATGTTGAAATAACTCACCCAATTGCATGGTATATGGCTCCACCTAAGCATACTCCACCATTGGAGCATTTGAAATCAACATAATCACCCTTTTTTTGCATGAAAACCGAAATATAAACAGTGGTGGATCTCCTCCCACACTCAATTTCAAGACTCAATAGTGGTACCAATGGGTTCAGAAGGTGTTTTCCATCAAGATTCAACACAAACTTTGTTGAATTTGGTGGATTATAGCTTGACTTATGGAAAGGAAGAAAATTTGCACAAAGATGAATGGGAGAGGGGCTGGATGCTGGAGAAAGAAGAAGAAAACCGTGAATGAAGGAGATGAATAGTGGTTTTAGGAATGTTTATTTGACTTAAAGTGGGTACCGGATCCCACGTGATTTAAAACTCACCCGAATTTCCTTCCGGTCATCACTAAAATTCACTATTTAAAAACCTAATGAGAAATTATAATTTTTCATCTTAACAAAATCCTTTAATTTTACTCTTTCAGATAAAAATTTGGAGCTTTCCGGTTGTTCGGAAAAACACTGCTTTAAGGTACAGCGCGCTCCGTTGACAAACTTCCACAAATTGACTTAAATCCCTCAAATATTATCAGAAATCATATTTCCTATTTCCTATTTCTAGAGCTCAAAATTCCACTGGCACGTTTTACGGTGCAATCTGACTGCGGTATTTTTACCCGCTAAAAACACTATTCACTGATTTTTCCAAAACTTGCCTATCCACTCAATTTTTCGTTCTGAATCCATTTCCAGGCTTATTTTTATCATCTGAGACCTCCTGCTCAATTTTTTACCTTCCTAGGGTTGCGTGTTGGCTAATTACCGTTTTGCCCTTTCTTTGTATTTTGGCCTATTCTTTGGGATTTTCACTAATCCTTCACTTAATTTCTCACTTAACACTTTAATTACTTATTTTAGAATTGTGAGGTGTTATAATCACCCCACCTTTTAGAATTTTGTCCGCAAAATTACATCTTAACGGTCCCGTAACACGGGGTGTAATCGAAAATCTCATTTCTGTGGTATCCATGATTACTTCGTCCTTTACAAACTTGATAACTTCGGGTATCTGACCCCTTAACTCATTATATCTTTCACTATTTCCTTAAACCACTGTTGCTTTTTCACTCACTGTAGCTCATCATATACTCATTTTACACTTGTCATTTATCGTGCTACGACATTCAATTCGCAATACTTTAAGCTCTTCACGGCTTACGGTTACACTTTCACCAATTTATAGGTAATAGACGACCATATCACAATTTTTTTCTGTCTCACTTCATCTCATTTTCATCTTCATCTGTCTTTCTGATCCAATGCCGTTCCCAAACATCTATAGTTGTTTCCATAATAGACTCTAACTGTTTTCATGTATCTTCTCACTTTCTTTAGCACTTAACTCTTTTTGTTGTCCTCACTGTTTCAACCATACTCAGACATACTAGTCCTTTCCATTACTGTTACTGCTCTTACGATTTAGTTGTTTTCTTAGCTTTCACCGAAGCACATCCTTTCTAGTTTCAAGGGCACTTTGTCGTTTCTTATGATTCCGACTCAAATTGAATGCTACACTCATATACTTTATTTTTCCTTGTCACGTGTCTTTACCTCTTCTTAGGTATTCATAACCATATCTTTCTCTTCATGATACGAAATTCACAATCCTCACAATCGTTTATATCTTCGATTAACCTTTTAAGGTTCTTTAACCATAATACACTCCTGAATTTTTCTATCTACTAATCATATTCATTATTGACACTCACTGTTACTATCTTTATTAACTAACCATCTCAACTTTATTACTCAGTCAGCTCAACCCCATACTCAGACCTCTCACAGTCTAAACACAACACTCATCAATGACCTCCATATCGAGGACTCATCTTAATATTTTACCCGCTAACGATTTTTGACTTTCATTCCACTTCGATGTTACCACTTAACCTTATGTTCCACTCATTTATACCACTTCCTCGTAATCATAATCATTTAATCCTGGATGTCAAACTCAAAAAACTACTACTACTTTACAGCTTTACTCACTTCCACTAAACACTTTGGAACAAATCAATTTCCGACCCACTTCACTATTAACTGATGGGCTATTTAAAATGACATATCTCTCATAGACAAGCCCTATTCACTAGTAATCCTTGACACTTAATTATCAAATCACTTAAAATCAATTCCATTATTGCCACCACTTCTATAATTCCCCACCAGTTGGTATATCAGTCTCTCAGAATATTCAAAATTACCACAAACACTCGTCCATACCTCATTAATACTTAATCAAAACATCATCAATCATTGTGCATTTTCCACACACTTTCCACCATAAGTGGCATATGCAATTACATACAACATTTCTCAATCTACTTTACCAGCAAAACCAAGCTATTCACTTTTTGGTAATCAATTACAACTATAGTTCCCATCTATGAATACACGTTCGCACTTGACTCTATTTCAATTTATCTTTTCCTTAGGGCTAACACTTTACTGTTTTAACCTGAAATCTTGATCATCACTAGCCTTCCTAGAAGGACACTTACTCATTCTGTCAACTTAACTCACTTATCATCCCTTTTTGGTCATAAGACGAGGGTTCCAACTAACTTACTACTTCACTTAGAGACAAAATTTATTTCCTCATGCTTACTTTACACCCACAATAGTGCTTCACTATCACACTTCGAAATTCTTGCACACTAAGCCACAACTCTTATATCCAATCTGACCTACTATTGTCCATTTATAAATATATGACCTCGCATCTTGCGTTAACCATATGGAAAAACTCTCCCAATACGGTGGGTAACAACATTCACAGGTTTAACCCCCCGAGCTCTTGTTGTCCTAAGGGCCCCAGATGCCATGACCCACCGATCAGAGAATCCACCCATATGATCCATGCCGTAAAAATGACTTACTACTAGTTGTCCCTATTCTAAGGCATGCCCCCAAATGTTTCTTCTTCGAGCATTTACATAAATTATCTCTACCATACTAACCGTTACACCAATGTGGAATACTTCCTCGTTTCTCATTACTCATATCAAATACTACTAGTCTCCGGGAACTTAACCCGCACCGAGATAGCTATACACTCCTGGCACATAGGCCCCACTGAGATCTTCCTACTATCAATTCATATTACATGCACCCGTGCACAGAGAAGTTTATACTCATAATATATCTATATATAACAACAAACTGGTACACCGTGCACTCCAGATCACACATGGACCCAGTCCATTTGGTGTCTGTATCACCTCTGTATATAACATCCAAACTGTTCTGTATTACCACATGGGCTGCCCCCATACTCTTAGTCGTAGTGGTATAATATACACCTGTTACATATAAGTTAATTCATCTTATTCTCTCGTGTCATTCTTCTCACTGGTAGTTTACTTTCGTTTCGGTTACCCCTCTGACCTGGTTTATAACATAATCATGGTTATAATAATCCACATTCTCTTCGTAATTTCGTACACATCTTCTAACTCGTAATAGTTCCTTCTGTCTTGTTACCGTTCAGTCCGTAGTCCATTATCTCTTCCTTGCTTATTCTTCTCATAGATTGTTTACTCTTTTACTTTGACTAACCATTTGCCATGGTTCATAACATAATCCCTAATCCATAATTGTTAAATTTTCTCAAAGTTCTGTACACATATCAAATCTCTCAGTATAAGTTTCACATTTCCCATCACAAAGGGATCTTCCAATCATTTCCGTCGAATCACAGATAACTACTTCACCTCAATCCTTGCACTGAATTTATACCTCAGTTCACTAACAGATCTTATCATTTTCATCTTGAATTACACATTAACTCTCTTGCTGACCACATAATTCCACATTCTCTGCACACTTTACACATCAGTTCTTTCATTAACCTCTGACTTTCGCACTTTATTGCCACTTGGTTCCTATACTAATCACTTGATTTCACATTAAGTTTTACCTTCACTCATTCTCTAATCATACCATCTCACCTTATTGTTATACAACAATAACCCACAAAATCGTGCCATCGTTCTAATCCATTGCCTGTTACGGCTCACATAACATACGCTCAATAATGTAGAGCAGCTCTTCAATTTTCCTGATCACTTCCACCCTTGGTGGTTGTAGAATGTCTCTTTACCTTGAAATTACCTTTACTCCGTCTACCACTCCGTATCATATACCAATATTTTCGTAAGTGCACTACTATTAGTAGTACATATACATATACCACCAAATCGAAATTTCTTTACAACTCTCATTACTTTCGTGCAATGACTGTACATCTCAACCATCCTGTTCCTTTATCACTGATACGCCTGCCAATCTGAGTCGACCTCCACTAACTGCAATAGTGTCTTCATGGTACATAGATCTTGTGTCATCCATGGCAATTCCTTCACTTTTCCTCATACATATTACACATAATAATATACTCATCCTTAGTTCACCTCACTTGTGTTTAGTCAACACTACCTCTTTATGGAATTCACTCTCATATTTCAATATCTCTCACATTATCAATCTATCAGCATCATACTTTCAAGTGGTCAAATCTCGTAGGATTACTCATCGAATATTCTATTTGCTTCTCTGCTTGGACCATCTCAATTCATTCAAGTGCACCGCACTTGTCCTGGTCTCATAACTGCTAATCAAACTTGACGTGTTTAACTCACGCATACGAATATCTGTTCCCTTTTCTCAATAATTCTTCAGGTTCAAAACCTCTCGCCTTGATGAAGTCTATTCACCAAGACCACTTGTACATAACTGTCTTACTATACTACACATATACTTGGAATTTCACCAATCTCATAAGCTCATCTCTGTTATATGTTTATCTTTCATAGTACTGCAAAGTTCGTCTATGCTCATATTGTACATATCATAAATTGTACACCACTGTTGCTTATAATACACTTTTCTCTTGACCTTCATCGAAGTCAGATATAATATTTATGTCTGTTCTTTTATGCTTTCTAATAATCATACTTAACTTACTGCCATCCTTTGTCCACGGAGCAGTTAACACTGCAACCACAACATTGCTAAAGACTCACACTCGGTGCTTCAAGGTTACTACGCAGGCTTCTTACGATGACCACAGATGTAACACAAAGGAATGGATTGATCAGACCCACACTAAGGAATTACATATACAGTAATCGATAAGAATCTACATACAACTATGTAGCACACAACACATCTATATATATTATCAGAGTTCCCTAACAAAACTGCTCTGATACCATAAAATGTAACAGCCCGTTACGTATCGGTATTGTTAACATTAATTATGATATGGAGCGCAGTTACAATCACAACAATTCATTTATAAAAATGAGAATAAACTTTTTCCGATTATTACGCGAACAGTAAAAGTATAAAAAGCGTAATAATAAAAAGCTGTGACCGTAACTGAAACACTAGCGGAAGACTTTCTTAACTATTTATACACTTTATTTTATTACCTACAAGATACTAAGGGGTTCCCATAAACCCACTTAGCCAATTCCTCACTTTTTACGTTTTTACCACTTAACAGGATTTGCCAATCTGTTTTTCTACGAACACAAAATAAAACTACAAACTTAGACTTCAAGTTATCTTTTTTCTTATTCAATTACCTTTCTAACAAGCTATCACACACTCGATTCCGAGCTCGTGAGCTCCGGTTATCGCCGTTTGAAGATGGACAAACAACATTGCCTACCAACTCCAAAACAGCCTAAAACCTACAATCTTCATGGAATAAACTGTACCTAACCGCCCAACCAATGGCTCTCAACTTTTTACACCATAAACTAGACACCTCAAACTTCGATTTGATATATCGTATGCTTAATTTGACCAAGTAACGAAGCGGAAATTAATTTCTCAAAACTACCTCAAATCTGCCACCCAAAACAGGACAGAACAGGGCAGTGTGTGACAACATCCCCCATGGGCTGCGTACACCACCAATGAACCTAGGCTTTTGAGACAACGTAGGGGACATCTTAAGCTTCAAAATGGCGTATGGCACGTCCCAATCGGACCACTATGGAGAGAGATACGCTCCTCCAGAGTTCACCCAAAAACTGCCAATTCTACAGAAAATTCGCCAGAGTTTCCTTTGTATTTCCAAGAATCCCCAAATTTGCATAACCTGTTTAACACCACCAATACACCTGAAATCCAGCAAAATCCAATGGGTGGCACACACAAGGTCCAACAACGCCTTGGGGCACTTACAACCCAATCCAATATACACTTCAAACATAAACAGTTTACTTTCAATTTCATGCATAAAACATAATACGGATAATCATAAACCTATAATAGGCCTAAAGCCCTTCCATCATATTACATACATCCATGGTACATTTACAACATTAACTTTAAACTACAAATATTTACATATTACATTTCACTTGCCAAATAAATCCATAAACTAAAATGACATGATATCTAAACTATACACCACTGCTCCACTCGTCATCATGCGGGCTTCTTGCCCGCTGCTCCATATCCACTGGTACACCCTGAAATATATCAATGCATCTATAAACCAAATTCTGGTTCAGAAGGAACAAAGATAAGAACATAAGAAATATGCAATTTTCTTGATTTCTTTAAATGTTTTTACATTCTTATGAGAGAGAGAGAGAGAGAGACTGATGTGATAGATCAATGCAGGCATATTACGTAAGAACAATCACAGTCTTGCAACAAACTTTTGCAGGTTGGACTATGAACCAGTTTGGATTCACTTGCTTTTTAAAAATAAGTACTAGTGTTTTTTAGTGAGTCCGGATGCAATCTTCGAAGGGAAAAAATCGGAAGTGGAGTTACTCCTTATTTTAGAAGCAAATGATCCTAACTTCTGAAGTAGTGGAAGGGTAAGTGGTTTCTAATATAAGTGCTTAAAGATTGTGTCCAAATGCAAAAGTAAATTAGTCTTAAAAAAAGAAGATAAAATCCTTTAAAACAGAACTTAAAAATAAGCTCATTTTCTATAAGTCTATCAAAACGAGCGCTACCAACAAATATAGAGATGATTTTGTTTTAAAAATAATAAAGAATACTACAAAAGCAATTGCAAGACCTTTCCCTTCTTTCCCAAGAACATTTTATTCTGGAACAAAGCAATTCTCAAAGACAAGCTCACATCTGCCCACATAATTCCATATTATCAGTAAAAGCAAGGGAAAGTAGTTGGAAATGGATTACATATAGAAAAAAATTCATGGAACATGCATACATACGTATCGCTTCCTCGCATCCCAAGTTTATCCAATTTCTGGGCAGTACTGAATCTGTAGTCAAACAGAAATAAATGTCAGATTTTCATCTTTCATTTCTAATTTTCTTACTCTAATCAAATGATTTATCTTTAAAGCGAGCCTTGCTCCTTTCAACTGTGTGAGAAGAAGAAAAAATTCTTGCTTACAGTACATGCATGTTATTTATAAGTGATAACGACTCTTTTTCTCCTTCATTTTAAGAGAAGGATTTTTGCCCGCTATAGACTCAGGAATCAAATTTGAATAAGTGACGCTAAAAGGTTCAAGTAACCAGCCTTTTGTTTTGTACTAAAATTATTTTGCGTTCCTGCTATACCAGAAAGTAAGCCCCACTAAATGAGTCTAGAGTTAAATGATATGTGAGAAAAATTTGGTTTAAATATCCAGGAGCATGAATTACCACTTGTAAAGATTAACAGCATATAGTTGGGTTGGTCATAGCATATGATCACATTATTGCCAAAGAATTAACCAAGTTGAAATACAGAGTTTTGTCCACTCAATATCATATAACTTGTTGTCAAGGTTCAGCGCAGTTACCCAGGCATTCCCTTCTCAATGATGAATGTCGTGATTCCTTTTGACCCAGCTGCTATATCTATTTTTGCTTAGACAACCTGATTGAATTCAACACAATCAAAAATGTGCTATGCATTCTCAGCATATGTCTAGACTATTAGATATAGTTTTACAATAACTGGGAATCCAGTTTCCCCATATAAGCCATGGGTAAAGAAATTAGTCAAGAACACAAGACTGGTCCTCTAAGTTCTGCTGGATACCAGATAATGGTGAAGGAAGCACAACGAAATATGTGACCCATATTAAATATCTAAACAGATGGCTTACTTGGGACCCAGAACTAAGATAAATATGCTTAGCATTTTTTCTTTAGTCTTTTTTTCCCCACGCATGGTGTAATAAAGCCTTATGACATTCACCTTTTTCTTCATTATTCAGCAATCAAGTCCACAGATCATGATAATGATATAATGTTGATGGAAAGATAGTCCATTGAAATTACAAATTGAGGAAAAATTGCTTTTTAATTTTTTAAAGGCAAATCAAACAAGAACACAGTCAATGCAAAGAGAATGGGAAAATGCAATGAAATTCAAAGAAACATACTAATGTTTGAGAAACTGGACCATTAGTACACTACATCTTGTTCCCATTAAGTACATATCCCCCATCTACACGATCAGCCTTGCATTTCATGCTGACAACATCAGAACCAGCTGCAGAAATGGCCCATTCACTTTAGAAAGACCTTGGAATAACTAAAAATGTAAGATACTACTGTTTAATTTCACACATCTTACAATTGGGCTCACTCATTGCCAAAGCTCCCACATGATCCCCAGAGATAAGCTTAAAAAATGAAGAACTTAGCCTATGAAGTATGAATATGTAGATAGACAGATACACAGAAAAATTGTGAAAGATGACTAATGAGCATCAGAAATGGGTGGAAAGGTAAGACTAACTACCAGCATTTTTGGTTTATAAAGTCAATCCTTACATATCATCGACAAAATATCACTGAAAATAAATAAGATTAAACAAGGCAGAACAAGAACCTTTAGCAAGTATTTCTGTTTCTGAGCAGGGTTTCCATTCCTCACCTAAACAAAACAGAAGGTGGCAATCCAGAAGACTCATCAGAACATCATCAAGCATACAATAAAAGAAACTTAAGTTCCCTTCAATTACCAGCTGATTGACACATAGGTTAGAATGAGCACCATAAGAAAGACCAACAGATGCTGAAGCACGGCTAATCTCTTCCATTACTATATAGTGATACAAGTAACCAAGACCGAGCCCTCCATAGTCCTCTGCAAATAAGCAGAAATAGAATTGGAAAAAGTTTATTAGAATAAAAGACATGGTCAAATTGCAAAGATGCCAAGTGTACTAATCAGAAATTTAAAACACCCAAAGAAGAAAAATTTCATTGTAAATGAGGCTAGTCCACCATACTCATTTGTTGAATAATACAGAAAGATAATGATTTGTAAATAAATGAATAGTTTCTACTCACAGCCTGTGAAATAAAATAGTATCTACACTTTCTTTGGGAAGGGGGATATTAGAGACATTTTTTATTGTTGATTGAAAGTCATGTGCATCAGAATGAATTGCTTTATTAGCATTTATTATCTTCACAATCATCACACAAAATATAGGTGGAAAGAAAAAAATGCCAAATGGAAATCACACCAGCAGACAACACCAACAGCTTACAAATCTTAACAATAAAATAAAATTTGACATATAAGAAAATTAAAGCAGCATAGTTTAAAGAAGAAGAAAAAAAGGCTACCTGGTGCAGTAATCCTATGGAGATTAAATTCTCCCATGTTTTTCCATAAGTTAACCTCCTAAAATTAGATCAAAACATAATCAAACTGTCCAATACACTATGAGTTATGTTCATGGACGTGATAAAATAGATCCTCATACATACCTGTGGGAAATAATTTGTGTGATCTATTTTTGAAGCATGAGGGGTGTACCAGCCCGTTACGTACCGGTATTGTTAACATTAATTATGATATTAAGCGCAGTTACAATCACAGCAATTCATTTATAAAAATGAGAATAAACTTTTTCCGATTATTACGCGAACAGTAAAAGTATAAAAAGCGTAATAATAAAAAGCTGTGACTGTAACTGAAACACTAGCGGAAGACTTTCTTAACTATTTATACACTTTATTTTATTACCTACAAGATACTAAGGGGTTCCCATAAACCCACTTAGCCAATTCCTCACTTTTTACGTTTTTACCACTTAACAGGATTTGCCAATTTGTTTTTCTACGAACACAAAATAAAACTACAAACTTAGACTCCAGGTTATCTTTTTTCTTATTCAATTACCTTTCTAACAAGCTATCACACACTCGATTCCGAGCTCGTGAGCTCCGGTTATCGCCGTTTGAAGATGGACAAACAACATTGCCTACCAACTCCAAAACAGCCTAAAACCTACAATCTTCATGGAATAAACTGTACCTAACAGCCCAACCAATGGCTCTCAAATTTTTACACCATAAACTAGACACCTCAAACTTCGATTTGATATATCGTATGCTTAATTTGACCAAGTAACGAAGCGGGAATTAATTTCTCAAAACTACCTCAAATCTGCCACCCAAAACAGGACAGAACAGGGCAGTGTGTGACAACAGCCCCCATGGGCTGCGCACACCACCAATGAACCTAGGCTTTTGAGACAACGTAGGGGACATCTTAAGCTTCAAAATGGCGTATGGCACGTCCCAATCGGACCACTATGGAGAGAGATACGCTCCTCCAAAGTTCACCCAAAAATTGCCAATTCTACAGAAAATTCGCCAGAGTTTCCTTTGTATTTCCAAGAATCCCCAAATTTGCATAACCTGTTTAACACCACTAATACACCTGAAATCCAGCAAAATCCAATGGGTGGCACACACAAGGTCCAACAACGCCTTGGGGCACTTACAACCCAATCCAATATACACTTCAAACATAAACAGTTTACTTTCAATTTCATGCATAAAACATAATACGGATAATCATAAACCTATAATAGGCCTAAAGCCCTTCCATCATATTACATACATCCATGGTACATTTACAACATTAACTTTAAACTACAAATATTTACATATTACATTTCACTTGCCAAATAAATCCATAAACTAAAATGACATGATATCTAAACTATACACCACTGCTCCACTCGTCATCATGCGGGCTTCTTGCCCGCTGCTCCATATCCACTGGTACACCCTGAAATAATGCCCCGAGACGGGGTGAGATATACGGATATATCTCAATAACCAAGAGGTTCTGGAGAAAACTCTGCCCAATGGTTCACTTCGATGTATATCAATAGCATAAAAATAACACCACTGTTATAAAACGGGATAAAGCAAGGGATTTAGAGAAAGGGGATATATCAGAACAACTACGACATGCGGGATGGTAGCTACCAATACCACGCCATGTCCTCGGCTATACGCCTATGGGTACTAGCCCTGGCGTGTTCATAGAACAACCCACCAAGGTACCCCTTCCAACCATATACACCCGAGACAACCTAGTGTGCTCCTATCCGGATAACACACCACGACCCTGGGTCAACTGGAACTCCCTCTCGGAGACCTATCCAGTGGCAGTCCGGAAACACTTGCCCGAAGGCTAAAAATATCTACTGGCCAGAGATCTGGTACATAAGTACCCACTGTGATAATGCACATGCATGCTCATGCTGTTCTACACTACTTATACACACTTCCTACCGTTGCCATCAACTAGCAAGGTGGAACACAAAAAGGGGAACAAGCCCCAGTACCAAGAGGTTACCTTTCTTTTTCCTTTCACTGAGCTCCGCAGAACTCCACTTACAGCTTGATTCTCCGGGAACGCCTACACAGAGGACCATTCCACACACTTAGAACTTTGAATCCATTCATGAATTTCAACATATCATGTGTAAACCACATCACTTACCTCAATCCACTTGATCCAGGACCAAGGGCAATCTACTGTTTCACTGTTCCAAGTCTATGTCCACGTACGGCAACCTGTACAACCATGCACAGCCGTCAGTTTCAGTCACAATACGTCAAAACGCAAAAACGTCAAATTCCTCTTCTCTCCCTCTAAGGTTTGGCCATAATAGGGTTATTTTGGGTTTTATTTTTCTAAATTTTCTTTCTCATTTTATTTCACTTACTTAGGTTACCCAAAGGCTAGTTCAATCGCCGTTTTTCGATTTTACGACTTTTACGCAACGTTTTGCGAATTATTACACTTTACGCACATTTTGCCACTTTCAACACTTATTATTTTTACATTGATCCTTCTCATGCCAATCACCACACAACCCATCTAACAACTTTTCCATCACACAACACAACACCAAAGTGTTCTAAAACATCAATTTGCTCAATTGTACATAAATGGCCAAATCTTGGTTAGTCCAAACCAAGGATTTCCACTCAATTCCTATGGCCCACAACTCACATAATCACTTCCTAATATCATATAATCACACTACAATTCACTATACCACACATTAACACAAAACTCAAAAAATCCATTTCATGCACTAATTTTTTTCTAAGTTAAAATCCATTTTTTTCGCTTAGAATTTTCATTGCATTTCTAGCATTAATACATCATTCTAAGACATTATCATCTAATAGACATTTTCCATTTGAGCTCTCTAACACCACATATCACAAAATCCCTCTTTAGGGTCAAGAAATGAGAGGAATAGTGTTTAAGAATTGTTTATTTGACTTAAAGTGGGTACCGGATCCCACGTGATTTAAAACTCACCCGAATTTCCTTCCGGTCATCACTAAAATTCACTATTTAAAAACCTAATGAGAAATTATAATTTTTCATCTTAACAAAATCCTTTAATTTTACTCTTTCAGATAAAAATTTGGAGCTTTCCGGTTGTTCGGAAAAATACTGCTTTAAGGTACAGCGCGCTCCGTTGACAAACTTCCACAAATTGACTTAAATCCCTCAAATATTATCATAAATCATATTTCCTATTTCCTATTTCTATGGACCATTTAAAATCAATATTTGAAACCTAGAGCTCAAAATTCCACTGGCACGTTTTACGGTGTAATCTGACTGCGGTATTTTTACCCGCTAAAAATACTATTCACTGATTTTTCCGAAACTTGCCTATCCACTCAATTTTTCGTTCTGAATCCATTTCCAGGCTTATTTTTATCATCTGAGACCTCCTGCTCAATTTTTTACCTTCCTAGGGTTGCGTGTTGGCTAATTACCGTTTTGCCCTTTCTTTGTATTTTGGCCTATTCTTTGGGATTTTCACTAATCCTTCACTTAATTTCTCACTTAACACTTTAATTACTTATTTTAGAATTGTGAGGTGTTATAAGGGGCAATGTTTTCCGTTGAAAACTGAGCAATACTTTCTTTAAACTGTATCAAGGGATGACATAGTTCACCTTTTAAGAAGCTATTACAGAAAATCATCTTAAAAATGAAACATATAATGAAGTTTAACTAGCAGAAAATATGCTTAGATACAGATGACATTTTTTAAAACCCACAAGAAAATTGTGAAACCAAACAATTAAGTAGTAGTTATTAGACATTGAACAATATGATGCCGATGAGTCTTTTGAAGAAGGGAGAATTTTGCTATTTTCAACCCATCTGAACATTAAAAACCAAATAGTAGATATTTTTCAGCCAAACAAAAATCTCAAGCTAGCTTCTGTATGTTGTCAATGGCATGCTTGGCCAACCATATAACACACAACAAGGCTAAACATCAAACCAAAAGTCATTGGTTTTTCCTTTTCTACAACTTTTGACACATGAGTTGAAATGACTGAGAAAAAGAATTATTTTCCAGCCTAAAAAGAGTGGGGCCCTCAAATTCAGCACCTAAAGCAATCTTTCCTCCGCTAAAAAATAGTTTATAGGGGAAATAACCTTTTTGGTACTCAACAAATTTTACGATGTCCGCTTTAGTCCCTAGAAAACAAGCTATTCGTGATCCCTAAGAAATTCAAAATAGACTCATTTTAGTCCTTTTGAGGGACCACAATTTCAACTAAATGGATCCATTTTGAATTTATTAGGACATGAGTAGTCTTTTTATTTACTAGGGACTAAAACGGACATCGTGAAATTTGCTCAGGACTATATTACTCATTTTATTGATCATATAATAATTTCCATCAAGACTACCATGATTTCATCTCTTAATTTTATTTTATTTTTAAAAATTAATGCTTTCGTATACATCTGTGCTTTCATCTACAGAAGAATAAAGGCAAACCAAGTTCAAGTTCGAGTATTAATAGTAATTTCATGAGAACCCAAATGGGGAGTTCAATTTATTTTTCTAAAAAAAAGAAAGGGTCAAACTTTTTTAACCCAGTTCTCAAGAGAACAATCATGGTACAACACTGAATCAGTGATAGCTAAACCCATGTAGGAAAAAGCATAAGGGTGGTGTTGAGGGGAACCTGTATCTGAGTTTCGTCGAAGAGCAAGGAGGTGGAGAAAGCAGCACACAGAGATTTCCTTCTGAAAACCGTAGAAAAAATGGACCTTGCTGTGTTGATCCTATGCATCGTAACAGCAATAACAATCGACAAATTATTGCTTTCTATAACACCTCGCAATTTAAAATTAAGTATTTAAAATGTTAAATGAGTGGTTAAGTGAAGAATTAGTGAAAATCCTAAAGATTAGGCCAAAATACAAAGAAAGGGAAAAACGGTAATTAGCCTGTACACAACCCTAGTAAGGTAAAAATTGAGTAGAAGGTCTCAGATGGTAAAAATAACCATGGAAATGGATTCAGAACGAAAAATTGAGTAGATAGGCAAGTTTCAGAAAAATCAGTGAATAGTATTTTTCGCGGGTAAAAATACCGCGGTACGATTGCACCGTAAAACGTTCCAGTCGAGTTTTGAACTCTAGGTTTCAAATATTGATTATAAATGGTTTATAGAGTTAGGAAATATAAATTCTGATAAAATTTGATGGAATTAAGTCAGTGTGGGGAAGCGTGCCAACAACGCGCGCAATAGCTTAAAACAGTGTTTTCTCCGAAGATTCATCTGATAAAGTATAATTAAGAGACAATGGTCAATGTTAAAAATTAGAGTTTGTAAATAAGTTTTGAATTTATGGACTTTTAGTGAAATCGGAGAGAAATTCGGATGAGTTTTAAATCGCGTGGGACCCATCCCACTTATAAGTCACTTAAGTACACATCACTTTATCACTATTCATCATCTCCCCACCTTCCTCTCTCTCCTCTTGTGCGCAACACAGCCCTCCCCCATAATTTTTGTGCAAGTTTTTCTTTGATCCATAACTAAGTCATTTCTCAACCAAATCCAACAAAGTTTGTCTTGAATCTTGATGGAAAACACCTCCTAAACACATTGGTACCACTTTCAAGCCTTGAAATCGCGTGTGTGAGGAGATCAGGCCAGATTTCAGTCACGGTTTTGAGGAGAATTTTGGTGTTCTTGGAGCTTCTAAGTGCTCCAATGGTGGAGTATTGTTAGGAGGAGTCTTATACCTACCATTTGGGTGAGTGTTCTTACATTTTAATTGGTTGAATGTGATGATTTGATTTTGAGACCTAAACTTTGCATGGATGATGTGTGATGTTAGAGAGCTCAATTGAAAAATGTGAATTAGAGAATAATGCCTTAGAATGATGCATTAAAGCTGGAAATGCAATAAAAATCATTGAGGAAAAATGTGGATTTTTAACTTGAGAAAATTTGAGGTGTTATGATTTTGGAAGTTGTAAATGTGTTGGGGTTAGATTGATGAGTTGTTGTATGATTGTATGATGATATCATAGGATCATATCAGGTGTGGAGTGGTTAAAATTGATGGAAATTCCTTGGATGTGTACTAGTGTGCAGTTCGGCATTAGACAAAAAGAGGTGAAATGATGTTGTTGAAATTACTTGGATGATGTTTCATGTTATAAATGGTAATTAGATGGGTTGTGTGGTGGTTGGAAGGTTGGAAAACCAATAGAAAAATAATTGGGAGTGTTAAGTGTTGAAATGACATACAGTGAACTAATTAGCAAAATGGTGTTTAAAAGACGTAAAACGGCGAAAAGACACTTGAACCAACCTTGTGGCAACCTATGGAAGTATAATAAAATGAGAAAGAAAATTTAGAAAAATAAATCTTTAATTAACACTAAGTTGGCCGAACCATCAAGAGAGGATGGGGAGGATTTCGTGCTTTTCGCGTTTTGTTGAAATTTGACGTATATTGATGGTTGTATATGTTTGCATAGGTTGTCGTACGTCGACTTGAACCCTGAGCAGTGAATCAGTGGATTGCCCTTGGTCTTGGACCAAGTGGATTGAGGTAAGTTATTGAACCAATGCATGTTAATTGTAAATTTGCATGTATTGTGTGAGTTGTAAGTGATTGGGAATGTCCTCTGTGTAGACATTCAGTGGTGTACCAAGTGTGAGGAATAAGCTGCAGCGGAGCTTAGTGGAATAAAATATAAGGTAACCTCTTAGTACTGGGGCTTGTTCCCCTTGTGTGTTCCACCACACCCGTTGAGGGTGATGGTAGGAAGTGTGTATGAGTAGTGTAGAACAGCATGAGCATGCATGTAGCATTATGAGGGTACTTATGTACCGGATCACTGGCCAGTAGATAGTTAGCCTTCGGGCAAGTTTCGGACATCCACTGGATAGGTCTCCGAGAGGGAGTTCCAGTTGACCCAGGGTCGTGGTGTGTAATCCGGATAGGAGCACACTGGGAAGTCTTGGGTGTATGTGGATGGGAGGGGTACCTTGGTTGTGGTTCTAGGAACACATCTTGGATGATACCTGTAGGCTTATATGCCGAGGACGTTGTGTGGTATGGTAGCTATCAGCCCGCTTCGTCGTAGTTTATATTCCTATAATTCCCCTTTTCTCTAAATCCCTTGCTTTATCCTGTTTTAAGTAATGTTGTTTTACAGTATTTATATGCATCGAAGTGAACCATTGGGCGTAGTTTTATCAAGAACCTCTGGGTTACTGAGATATATTCGTATATCTCACTCCGTCTTGGGGACTTTATTTCAGGAGGTAGCAGTGGCAGTGGAGCAGCGGGCAAGAAGCCCGCATGATGATATTAGTGGTGCAGTTCTGTATTTTGCATTTTGGTGGCCACTTGGCCTAGGCTAGACTTAGGGCATGAACATCTTATATGTATGTAGTATGAGTTTCATTAGCATATTTGTTCATGTTATTTTGCCTAAGTCTAGTAGTTTATGCCATTTGAGTTTATGTATCATTTGTAGTATTTGGAGGATTGTAATATTTGTATCATTTGTAATACTTGGCCTAATATTTATTTCTCTTGTTGTCTTCACCATACATAAATATTCCATGAAAAAATGTACTCTAAATCTCCTTCGAAAAATGTAGTAACTTATGCATTGCGAATGAAATAACAAGAGAAATAAAGAAAGATGATGCAACAGTTCAAATTATGTTAAATTTCTTAGAAGCAACTAAAATGATTCAAAACTAAAATAATTTTAATACAAACTCACTAAAACTAGTTGAGCGCTAAGGTTGTGGGGAATGTTTGTAAATATATAAATATTTAAGGAGCGATTATATTTATGGAAATATTAATCTTATTTTACACGAGGTAATTGTCTTATATTATCTCATTTGGAAAGTTTCACTCACTCTTTTTATTTTTTATTTTTTTGTTTATCCTTTAATGGTGGATCTCTTGTGGCTTCTCTCTATAATATGAGAGAACAAGTGTCATTTTATTATCATTAAAAATTAAAGATCAGTTAAAAAAGAGCAACCAGTGTCATTTATTTCAAGTTGACAAACACTTTGAAAAGTGCTATTTTTTTTTGGTGAAAGAAAAGTGTTATTATTTTAAAGGATGTAAAGTTGTATCATTTTAAGTCAGAGAAAGAGATAGATAAAGAGTAGTAAACATAAAAATATGAAGGTGAGTCACACCTCATTGTGAGAGTAAAATGACATCAATTGTGTAATTTAAAATAACAAACATTTTTCCCTTCTACTAATGATTATGGTAACTATAACCTTCCCTGGGAGCTTAAACTTTGTAATTCCCAAAACTAAAATTTTTAAATAAAGGGAGGTTATACTTACAACTTATTTTTGTTTACAACTTCTTACAACTCATATCTTAACCGTTAATTTTCGCCAATCAACGATTGTCATTTATTGCGAATTAATAATTAATTAATAAATTTTATTTGCGAAAATCTTAACTGTTGATTGACAGAAATTACCGGTTAAGATATGAGTTGTAAGAAGTTGTAAACGAAAATAGATTGTAAGTATGGGTAAAATTGGGTCGGGCCGGCCTACAAGGGCCTACGGCTCAGCCTATGTCAAGCCAGTCCTTACATAATATATTTCGTAAAATAAGCTGGGACTGGGCCTTGAAAAAACTTGTTTAATAAAAAGGTCGCGGGCCCACTTTCACAAGGCCTGGCCTATAAGCATACAGGCCGGCCTATATTGCCGGCCTATATTATATTATTTATTTTAAATACAATAAAATGGAGTAAGTATGCCTTGAAGAAAAAACAAAACATATAGATTTAATCAATTGCAATTATTTATAACTTAATTATATTCGATTATATTTTAATAGAAATCTGAATTTATTTCTTATGCAGGAGGAACCAACATCTTTAGATTGTGTATATGAATATATTAAAAGGTTTTTGGGAGAGGTTATACTTACTACAAGCATCATGATGTGTTTGTTGGATTCATATATTTATTTTAATTTACATAGTATGGATTTATTTGTTAGATATGATGAAATATATGTTATTTAGTTTGAGCATTTTGCTTTTGAAAGTGACTTAAATCCATATTGTACGAGTTTTGTTATGATTCATGATTCTGTTTGTACGTTGAAACTATGATTTTTGGTTTAGCAATATAATTTGAGTATTTTGTAAAGTTGATTCATGGTTGTGCATGGAAGTTAAGAAATAACAGACCAACGGGTTAGGCCAGACCATTTTTTTTTGTAAACGGGTCAAACCAGGCTAACAGTTAGACTCGTACTATGCTTGGGCCAGGCCAAATTGAAAATTTCTGACGTAGGCTTGGACTTTTCACGGCAAAACTTGGCCCAGCCATCCTAATTTCACCCTTTCCCTTTGAATAAATGTTAACCAGGACAATCAAACTTGAAAAAGAAAAAGAAAACTAGAAACAGGGTTTATATGATTTGAAGCTTTAAACCTCAGATCAAAACCCTAACGAGGGGTTGAAGGTATTGTCAGCAAAGCACGAACACGTTAATAGTTTCAAAATTTGCGTGTCAGACATGTGTCCGACATGCGTGCAACACGTGGTCAACATTTGGGGACACTCAACTTTTTACAACACGCGGTTAACGCTCGGACACGTTTTTTTTAAATCTTAATTTTATTTTGTTAACTAAATATATAAGAAATAATTTATAAATTAATTTTTTTCTATTATGAAATTTGATATGAAAAATTAGCAAAGTACGAAAAATTATTTATATTTATATTTAGGTTATGAAATTTAAATATTTGATTGGTTATAAAACTTATTATGAACTCTTATATGTATTAAATATAAATTATATTATATATATTAAAATATTTATTTAATATCAAAATGTGTCCCAATGTGTCGAAATGACATTTTTTAAAATTAACGTGTCGGCGTGTCGTGTCGTGTCGGCGTGTCGTGTCCGTGCATCATAGGGTATTGTTACAAAGAATATCTGTAGGATATCTTTATTATAATATCTTTATTATTTTTAAATATCTATTTCATTATTTCATGGGATAGGTTATTCTACCTACTCCCATTTTGCCTACCTTTGCCTCTTTCATTACCGTTCGATTACAATCTAATCCAACGGCCCATATTTGCGAAATAAAATAAACCCTTTCCCCCCTTTCTTTCTCCTCACTTTCTCCCACACCCTTTCTCTCTCCTCCCCTTTCTCTCTCCTCCCCTTTCTCTCTTCCTCTACGCTATACTAGAGACATTTTTTTCCTTCACCGCTGGTGTCTGCTGCCGCGGACCTCTTTAACCCCCACCCTCTCCAACTCCATGTTAAGTGAGAAGCTTTGCAACTTCAGAAAAAGAATTGGAAAAACAAAAAAACCTTTTATTTTTCTGCAACTCTATCCAAAGCGGCGGTGCCACAAGGAGGGTTCTTATGCGAGTTGCTTATGCGAAATGGGTTTATCCATGATTCCTTTTTCTACACCATGATTCCGAATTGCTTGTGCAAAATGGGTTTATCCATTTTTATGTAATATACAAAATAAGGATCAGATTCATGGCTTCATCCTATATCATTGCTTTTTGTGAGACTATGAATTAATAGAACATAACAATTATAAATATATATTAATATATTTCATTTATGAATTAGAAGAAAGGATCATCCAATTTATCCAAAAAAAAAACAAAGATCGTCCAAATCCAGATTTGAGGTTCCAAACCATTCTTAGTCATTCATACCCCCAATCTAATTTATTGTTTTGCCTTTTGATTTTGAATCTGTCAATTACAAATGTATCAAGAAGAATGATTGCAATTTTCAAAAAGAAGAAGAAGAAGAAGAAGAAGAAAGATGGTTGCTGCCGCCGAGGAAGAGAGAAAGGGGATGAGAGAGAAAGGATGAGGGAGGAAGTGAGGAGAAAGAAAGGGGAAAAGAGTTTATTTTATTTCGCAAATATGGATCGTTGGATTAGATTGTAATCGAACGGTAATGAAAGGGGTAGGCAAAGGTAGGCAAAATGGGAGTAGGAAGAATAACCTATCCCTTATTACATTAGGATTTAGGTTAGATCTCTTTATTAGAATATCTTTAGGATATCTTTATTATTTGTAAAGATATATTTCCTTATTTCATTAGGACTTAGGATATCTTTAGGATATCTTTATTATTTATAAAGATTTATTTCCTTATTTCATTAAGATTTAGGTTAAATTTAGACTTAGTATTTCTTTATATATTATACTCTGGATCAATTCAACATACAATATTCAGATTTTCTACGTTCTATTGTCTCTTGTTATTTCACAGAGGGCATGGCTTCTTCTTCCCCTTCATCATCATCGAATTTGAAGTTCAGAGTGTATCAAAACCCTTCTTTATCCGCTGTTCTCACCTCAAAAGTCTTCAACCTTCCGATTACACTCTCCTCTCCATCCTCTCTTTCTTCTGTGTCTCCGCATTCGCCTTTCTCACAATCGTCTTCAGGTACACACTCTTTATCTTATGCTACTAACTTATTACCAATGCCAACACTACTCATTATTCTATCTATTATTAAACTTTACACCATTGTAGGGAAAATTGGTTCATTGACATCTTGAGGCTCCAAAGTCTTTCCCCTGTTATAGCTTGTAAGTTCTCAACCTCAAAATTATAATTTTTTTTTGGTGAAAAATTATAATTTTTTTAATTTTTATTTGGAAAGGGGTAATTTTAATTTCAAATTACAAATCAAATTAGGATATTAATATCAAAAACAAAATATATACGTATCTAATTTTAATTATTGTTTTTTTCCTCTAAATCTTAATTCTGACGTTTCCTTCGCTGCGCCTCCCAAATTCTAACCCTGACCTTCTTTGGACCATCTTTTATTTTATTTTATTTTTGGGTAAAAACCCTGGCAAAAAAATTAAAATATTACTATTTTAATAAATAATTACGAATACATAGCAGTTTCAAAACTATCTACAAATCTATAGCAGTCAGTGGCAAAAAAAAGTTAACTTATGAACCGTAAAACTTTGAAAAGGCATAACTTTTGACTCGGGTATCCGAATGAGGTAATTCTTTTTTTGATTCCACATAACTTTTCGAGATCTACGCAATGACATCTCATTTGATATATTTTATCTCTCACAAACACAATTCAAATTTGCAATAATTGTATTATATAGTGTATTACAACAAAATTTAAAAAATTATTATTAATAAGAAAAATAAAATAAAGATTAAATTTGTGATTTAAACTCAAAAGTTAATTTGAAAAATCTGTATTAATAAAGAAAATAATTAAATAAATATTCTAAACACTTGGTAGAATATTATATAAATTTGTATATATTTCAATAATTAATAAATAAACTTGTACACTATTTTTTTTCAAACACTTGGCAAAAGTATATATTTTAATATGACATTAAGTATCCTTATTTATAGATGGGTTAATCTACTTTGGTGCCATCTTTATATTATCATTGTTGCAAATTTGAATTGTGTTTGTGAGAGATAAAATATATCAAATGAGATATCATTGCGTAGATCTCGAAAAGATATGTGGAATCAAAAAAAGAATTACCTCATTCGGATACCCGAGTCAAAAATTATGCTTTTTCAAAGTTTTAGGGTTCATAAGTTAACTTTTTTTTGCCACTGACTGCTATAGATTTGTATATAGTTTCGAAACTGCTATGTATTCGTAATTATTTATTAAAATAGTAATATTTTAATTTTTTTTGCCACAACTAATAACGTGTGCAAGACTTGTTAAGTGTAAGTTCATCTGACCCCTTGAATATCAATTATTACTAAATGATTCATAACAGTACATTTGTCAAAATTTTTACTAAACAATATTTTGCATGTTCTTCTTCTATGGCCACATTTCCAAAAATGTTCACCGCATCACACTCCAAACACATTCATAACAGTAGTAATGATATTACACATAACCGTAGCAGGAAATTTTGAAACCATCACTATCACCATTATTCTAGACTATGTAACTCTTAAACGGTGGAATGTGAGGAATGTGATTTACTGCAGAAGTTGAAGTCAGCATGAAGAATGTTGGTACAAGAAAATACAGAACTCAATCCTCAGTTGAAGTCAGCATGAAGAATGTTGGTACAAGAAAATACAGAACTCGATCCTCATATTATGTTTCCACAACCGAGAGAATGCTTAAAGCTGAAGCACCTAGATGCATTCCCCTAACAATACCTCCATAGTCAACCTTAATCTTATGGCACAAAAGTAAGATGGAATCCCAGAGTGCCGTTCTTCCCTGATATAAAACTCAGAGCTGTTAGCAAACCAACATAATAAAATAGCCATTGTAATGGTTGATAAGAGCATCATTTGCAACAAGTATCATGTGCAGTAGCATGCTCACTCGCAAAACGCATAAATTATGTATTGGAAAACAACAGTATTAAAGGTTTAATAATATTAGTAGTATAAAAAAAAGTTGAATAGTATATGGTATGAGTTCATAACCTAAAGCTATACAAGCGTTACCAACCTGAAGAGAAAACTGCAGCTTCTTATCCCAGTAAGAGGCAAAACTTGGGGGACCCTGTTTTCCAACTACTAGTATACATGATCCTGGGTGCAGCACAGAAGGGACAACAGACACTACAGCAATGTATTTCTCTGGAAACCTTTCCTTTGGGGGAAGGACTCCCAAGAATAAGGGATTTATGCTAGAATGAGCTCCAGCAGAAGACATAGCATCCACATGTAGCATCCATTTTGGATGTTCTAGGAAAGCACAGAACAGATACAAGAGCAAGTGAGAATCAGAAGTTAGCTCAAGGGTCCACTTTTTATTCTTTTTACCATAAACTTCCCCACGTCCAAGATACTCATAATTCTTCAAGCAGGTTCCTTCTGCAAACTCTGTGAAAATTCAAACAAGGTAACTATAAGTAAGATTACATGGGTGTATGTTGGCTATAAAACCAGTCTCGTATTAATGAAGTCATGCTTCCATTTATTACAGGAAATCTGACGAAAGTTATGACAGTTAAAAGCAATACATCCGTAACTGTGTCTACCTCGGATCCTTTGAACAGTGTAATTAGCGAGAACACTGCTTTGAGGTAGAAAACCTTTAACCCACTCTCCTTTAACCAAGGCTTTAAGTCTTTGGTGTTCAGAGATAGCATCCACACAATCCTGCATGATAGGAACCAAAGAAGCCTGCTGTGGGGACTGTTGCATATTAGACACAAGCAAATTTGCTTTATGCAAATATAGACCACCAGGAAATTGTCAGAACTCACAAGCTATCAGCAAATATAATCAAACTGGGAAAACAGAAAATCACATTTAATTGACCAATGTGAAGGAACATACATTTGGAAGCCTCTATGGCCTGCGCAAGAGTAGAATGTAAATGATGAAGCAATCCATCTTCATTGAGTGTCAGTGCTGGTTGCCAGTCTTGAGTCTTATTCGTTGCTGGCCAGATAGCCGGGGTTCCAGTAGATAGCATGTCATTGACCACTTGAGTGATTGTGATTGAAATACCAAGTTTAGCAGCTGCTTGCACAACCTATGAATATGAAAATCTTAGCAGCTATTTTGTGCTTCGAACATAAAGAAGAAATGGTGAAGATTAAAATGAACCTGAATGTGACTTGTCTCGATCTTGTTAAGCAAAGGATTCAACAAAACTAAAGAAAACCATTGCCTGAGTTGGTCACGCCACAGCTCAATTTGAGGATAGATGCCCAGATGCTCAAAAGCTTCAATAGATGCTTCCATTGACATTTGGGAGCCTGGAGACATCCTCACAGGCCTCAATGGTGCCGCTCTTCCAAAAACAGGAACAGTAGGGGGCGGGGTAGACAACTTCCCAGCTGATTCAATGATTCTTTCATCCACTTCAGCTAAGAACTGTTCCAGCTTTTCCTCTGATGTTATCTTATTCCAAGAGGAGGCTCGCCTATTAGACCAAGGTCTAGAGACAACCAAATCCATTCTTCTTGAACTGTGAAGGGGCGAAACTACTCCAAGGGAAAGATATAAAGATGATGATCCCGGCGACCTCCAGGGGGTGCTAATTGAACGTGTCGTAGCACCACTATTAGAATTTGACCCATCAGCATCAATGCGAGAAGACCATCGACTGGGGCTAGGAATTGGCTGATGAAGGGGAACAAGCAAATCCGAAGACACCAACTAGGATTTAGACTTGGGGGTCTTTTTCAGTGAGTCAGATTTAACCAAATCAACCTTTGGCTTCACTCCTAAAAGCTCTCGTTGATGTTTAGTAAGAGATATCTCATTTTTATTCACATTGTTGGAATTAGGCACAGGCATAGCTGCAACAACTTTGAAGAGAGCCGACAAAGTTCCACTGAAGATAACACCCACTAAAGCTTGTAATGTCTTGGCAACCCAATCTGAATTTCAATAAATTGAAGAGAAATTAAATTTTTTTAGCTTGTACAATGTGTAAACTTCAAATACTCTTTATTATACTAATTTGCATCTTAATAAAAAATTAAAAATACAAATCAATAGGCACGCTAGTTTTGACTAAATGCAAATGCAACTATACTGTTACATGAATAAGGAACAGTATTTTCTACCGACCATGTATTAGAAAAACAAATCGCTGCACGGAAAAACAACCATCAGCGGGAAGAAAAACAATTTTCTTACAACATTATTTTTTATAAAACCCTTAATTAAAAGCATTTAAGAACCTACAACGTGATATAACTTTATTTAGTATTTTTAAATCTACTATATAAAATTGTGTAAGAAAAATAAATGTAGCTTTTATTATTTATTTTTTAAAAATATCATATTTATAATTTCTTTTATCTTGTAACTTCTTATAATTATAATTGTTATCCTTGATTCAAAATTAAATGAATGACTTTCATTTAATAATATTTTGTAACGGTTGATTTAATTTTGATATAGCAAAAAAAGTAGTGATGCGGCAAAAAGAAATTGTAAAAATAAATATACATAAACATGATAGTTTAATAAGAATTATGCATACAAAAGTTCGTAATTAAAAAAATCATAAATTTTTCACCAAAAAAAAAATATTATACTTTTTTCACCAAAAATAAATAAATAAAAATTATGCATATTTTATATATAATTTTAAATACTATATAATTTATTTTAGAAAGTTGCTCACATGAAGCAGCAGTAGTGGATGCCCCTCACCCACACCGTTATCGTTTGTGGTAAAGAAAAAGTCATACACACATCAAACAATCAAATTTTAGGGATATGGGAAAAGAAGAGCACAAGAAAAAAATGAAAGGTTTTTTTTTCATAACTTAAATGAAAGGGTTTTTACCCCAAAAATAAAATAAAATAAAATATGGTTCAAAGAAGGTCAGGGTTAGAATTTGGGAGGCGCAGCGAAGGAAACGTTAGAATTAAGATTTAGAGGAAAAAAACAATAATTAAAATTACACACGTATATATTTTGTTTTTGATATTAATATCCTAATTTGATTTTTAATTTGAAATTAAAATTACCCCTTTCCAAATAAAAATTAAAAAATTATAATTTTTCTCCAAAAAAATTTATAATTTATAATTTTGAGGTTGAGAACTTACAAGCTATAACAGGGGAAAGACTTTGGAGCCTCAAGATGTCAATGAACCAATTTTCCCTACAATGGTGTAAAGTTTAATAATAGATAGAATAATGAGTAGTGTTGGCATTGGTAATAAGTTAGTAGCATAAGATAAAGAGTGTGTACCTGAAGACGATTGTGAGAAAGGCGAATGCGGAAACACAGAAGAAAGAGAGGACGGAGAGGAGAGTGTAATTGGAAGGTTGAAGACTTTTGGAGGTGAGAACAGCGGATAAAGAAGGGTTTTGATACACTCTGAACTTCGAATTCGATGATGATGAAGGGGAAGAAGAAGCCATGCCCTCTATGAAATAACAAGAGACCATAGCAACGTAGAAAATCTGAATATTGTATGTTGAATTGATCCAGAGTATAATATATAAAGAAATACTAAGTCTAAATCTAACCTAAATCTTAATGAAATAAGGAAATAAATCTTTATAAATAATAAAGATATCCTAAAGATATCCTAAATCCTAATGAAATAAGGAAATATATCTTTACAAATAATAAAGATATCCTAAAGATATTCTAATAAAGAGATCTAACCTAAATCCTAATGAAACAATGAAATAGATATTTAAAAATAATAACGATATTCTAATAAAGATATCCTACAGATATTCTTTGTAACAATACCCTATGATGCACGGACACAGACACAGACACAGGACACGACACGACACGCCGACACGTTAATTTTAAAAAATGTCATTTCGACACGTTGGGACACATTTTGATATTAAATAAAAATTTTAATATATATAATATAATTTATATTTAATACATATAAGAGTTCATAATAAGTTTTATAACCAATCAAATATTTAAATTTCGTAACTTAAATATAAATATAAATGATTTTTCGTATTTTGCTAATTTTTCATATCAAATTTCATAATAGAAAAAAATTAATTTATAAATTATTTCTTATATATTTAGTTAACAAAATAAAATTAAGATTTAAAAAAAAACGTGTCCGAGCGTTGACCGCGTGTCATAAAAAGTTGACTGCGTGTCGGAAAAACGTGTCGGAACGTGTCCGAGCGTTGACCGCGTGTCCCCAAATGTTGACCACGTGTCGCACGCATGTCGGACACATGTCTGACACACAAATTTTGAGACTATTAACGTGTTCGTGCTTTGCTGACAATACCTTCAACCCCTCGTTAGGGTTTTGATCTGAGGTTTAAAGCTTCAAATCATATAAACCATGTTTCTAGTTTTCTTTTTTTTTCAAGTTTGATTGTCCTGGTTAACATTTATCCAAAGGGAAAGGGTAAAATTAGGCTGGGCTGGGCCAAGTTTTACCGTTAAAAGTCCAAGCCTACGTCAAAAATTCTCAATTTGGCATGGCCCAAGCCTAGTACGAGTCTAACTGTTAGTCTGGTTTGACCCGTTTACAAAAAAAAATAAAAAATGGTCTGGCCTAGCCCGTTGGCCTGTTATTTTTTAACTTCCATGCACAACCATGAATCAACTTTACAAAATACTCAAATTATATTGCTAAACCAAAAATCATAGTTTCAAACAGAATCATGAATCATAACAAAACTCATACAATATGGATTTAAGTCACTTTCAAAAGCAAAATGCTCAAACTAAATAACTTATATTTCATCATATTCAACAAATAAATCCATACTATGTAAATTAAAATAAATATATGATCCAACAAACACATCATGATGCTTGTAGTAAGTATAACCTCTCCCAAAAACCTTTTAATATATTCATATACACAATCTAAAGATGTTGGTTCCTCCTGCATAAGAAATAAATTCATATTTCTATTAAAATATAATCGAATATAATTAAGTTATAAATAATTGCAATTGATTAAATCTATATCTTTTGTTTTTTCTTCAAGGCATACTTACTCTATTTTATTGTATTTAAAATAAATAATACAATATAGGCCGGCCTGTATGCTTATAGGTCAGGCCTTGTGAAAGTGCGCCCGTGACCTTTTTATTAAACAAGTTTTTTCAAGGCCCAGTCCCGGCTTATTTTACGAAATATATTATGTCAGGACTGGCCTGACATAGGCCGAGCCGTAGGCCCTTGTAGGTGATAGTAAACTGGCCTTTGAAGGCCGATTCATGTAAGGTGTAAAAACAAAATTTTTACTGTGGAAACATACATGCACACATAGGTTCATGCTTTAAGACAGCATGATGTTACCTTGTTTTTGGCCTGATCAGTCAGGGAGATCAGATGTCAGGCTTGAAGGGTTCAAACCCTCTAATGGTGATGCACACCACCATTCGTCAATGATGCAAGAACTCCTTCTTGAAAGCCACCAGATGAACACCACAGTGAGGCTTGCTATGCGCACAAGTGGTGAAGGTGGAGGCTAGGTATTCTGTTTGGAAAGGTGTAGTGAACTACCCTACAGAATGGTGCATCAGATGAAGGAGTGTAGGCTAGGTTTTCTGAAAAACCCTAAGGTGAATAATTAGACCCTTTGTGCGCACAATGTAGGTTAATTAGTAGGATGGAATGATAAGATTTTCTTACTTGAAAATCCCACCAAATATGCGCATGGTTGGAGGGAATCAAGGATTTGTTTGCAATTCAAAATTGCTAACCACCTTGCATTTGAATCCTTATAAGATTAGGTCATTATCCTTTCAAGATTCTGACCTAATCATCATCATATGAACAACCATATCATGCGCCCCATTTTTTCCTATTTTGAGTCCAGATACATTGAGTAGTTGCATTCAAATTTTGAATCAACTAACTCACTGATTCTCTTAACCAACCAAATCAGAATAGTAGTACATTTAGATGACAAAATGACACTCACTTTGAATTCAAATTTGCGCACCACTTCATCATTTGATAAGATCAAATATCTTTTTCTTGTTGCAGGGAATATTCCAAAAGATCTCATCTTATCCTTTTGTTATGAAACAAATTTTCATAGCCAATTCAAATTCGAATTCAAACACTTGAATTCAAATGTTCAAACATTCAAATTCAAAATTCAAAATTCCAAATTCCAAATTTCAAATTCAAAATTCGAATTTCCAAATTCAAATTCCAAATTCAAATTTCAAATTTCAAATTCAAAATTCGAATTTCCAAATTCAAATTCAAAATTCAAATTTCAAATTCAAAATTCGAAATTCAAATGTTTGATTTATAATTTAACTAATTAAATTAATTAGTAATTGCTTGGACTATCCAAGCCCATTACTAAGCTCCATGCACCCTCCACCCATTTAGGTGGGCTTCCAAACAGCTTCTTGGGCTAACAACCATTATTAGGCCCAATACCTTTAAAGCTAGTTCATCATGACTACAAGGTGTTAGTGTGTGACCCATTAGGTCCAACTTAGCTTCTAACATAACTGGGCTTGGGCCCAACAAACCCACAACACAATTAATGACAACACAGAGCACTAGCAATGCTTTGTTGCCCCAGAACTAGTCAGATTAATGACTTGATCATCGTATTGCACATATTTGGTTACCGTATGTATTTTCCTTCGTCTCGGTTATCTTCCCATTAACCTAGGGTAAGGAAATGTATCAACCCCTGCGGTTTAGGGTAAGCTTTATTCGAAATAGAGAATCTTCAATTTACTGACTCTAAAGGCAGATCATCTCATGATCTCTTTTACTATGCATAGATTCCCGAGTCCCTGTAAATGTCATCCCGATTTCTCCGGTTTACAGATAACCTAATCCTCACAGAGATTTGACGAATTCCTTCAGCTTTTTACCCTAGCCCTGTGCCCTTTAAGGACACGCCCAACAGTATACCTATGAGTCTCCATGTTTCAGGCAGACGAGGCATACAATCAAAACATGCCTTCAAGAACATAGTCAAGATAATAACTTCTGGTCTAAGAAAAGACATACCCAAACATAAAGAGATTACTCTAATGACACTATCTGTGAGATTTCCTCATAGAGTCTCTTTTTGGGTCTGTTCAGTGCGAGCTATACTCTTATAGGTCCACCCACGACTTTAGCTAAGATATCTCCATATCTGCAGCTCATGAGGTCTTTACCTTGTATCCATATACAAGTAGATAAGTCGTACTAGTCTTACCCGAGATCACTGATCCCCAAACTCAGTGTCTCTAGACTAGGAACATATAATTAGGAATAGACATGTGATATCCTTGAATACTCATGATCGTGATCTCATCATAGATACTCAAGCAATACCTGTTCTATTCCAAGGGGTTTATCCAGTTCGTTCATATAATATTAACAATAATATCGAGACACAATATGAAACTTAATAAATAGTGCTTTCATTTATTTGCGACAAACAAAGTTCTACATCTAGTGTCCTTTATTTAATCAAAAGATTGTCTCTGGGACACCCATATACTAACAAGCTCCCACTTGGCCTAGAGCCAATCAGACCTAAGTCGTATGCCCAAAGCCTCATAATGACTATCATGTTTTCTCTGAGAAACAGCCTTTGTCAGAGAATCGGCCAGGTTATCGTCTGTGGGAACATAATCCATTTTTACATCATTCCTATCAATGATTTCTCTAATCAAATGATATCTGCGGAGCACGTGTTTAGGTCTTTGATGAGACCTAGGTTCCTTTGACTGCGCAATGGCTCCAGTGTTGTCATAAAAGCAACTGTATGGGCTCATCCACGCTTGGAACCACCCTTAGTTCATTTATGAACTTCTTGATCCACACGGCCTCCTTAGCTGCTTCTGAAGCAGCTATGTATTCAGCCTCTGTCGTTGAATTTGTTGTTGTCTCCTGCTTGGAACTCTTCCAAGACACTGCCCCACCATTTAAGGTGAATACGAATCCTGAATGTGACTTGTAGTCATCTTTGTCACTCTGAAAGCTGGCATCAGTGAACCCTTTCACTGTTAACACATTAACCCCACCAAAGACCATAAATGCATCCTTAGTTCTTCTTAAGTATTTAAGGATGGTTTTGACTGCCGTCCAGTGACCCTCTCCAGGGTCTGACTGGTATCTGCTCATAATGCTTAAAGCATATGAGACATCTGGTCTCGTACATATCATGGCATACATGATGGATCCAATAGCCGAAGCGTATGGAATTCCATTCATGCGATCCTTCTCAGGCTGTGACTTAAGAAACATAGCCCTTGATAGGTGTACCCCATGACTGACAGGAAGAAAACCCCTTTTCGACCCTTCCATGCTAAACCTCTTTAGCATCTTGTCAATGTACGTGGATTGAGATAAACACAGCAGCCTCTTGGATCTATCTCTATAGATCTTTATACCAAGTATAAAGGCTGCCTCTCCCAAATCCTTCATGGTGAAGTTTTCTGAAAGCCACTCTTTCGTTATTTATAATGTGGGGATGTCATTTCATATTAGCAATATGTCATCTACATAAAGCACTAGGAAGACGACATTACTCCCACTAACCTTCCTGTAAACACAAGGTTCATCCTCGTTCTTGATAAAATCGTTACTCTTAACGACTTCATCAAAATGTATATTCCAACTCCTTGATGCTTGCTTTAGCCCATATATTGACCTTTGCAGTTTGCATACCATATGCTCCTGATCTTTGATTTCAAAGCCTTCAGGTTGTGTCATGTACACTTCCTCCTTCAAGAACCTATTCAAGAAGGCGGTCTTGACATCCATTTGCCAAATTTCATAGTCGTGGTATGCTGCTATTGCAAGCATGATCCTAATAGATTTGATCATGGCAACTGGTGAGAAAGTTTCATCATAGTCAACTCCTTGTCTTTGACGATACCCTTTCACCACCAACCTAGCTTTGTAGGTCTGAACGTTGCCATCTGCATCAATCTTTCTTTTAAAGACCCATTTATTACCGATAGGAACTATTCCTTGCGGTCTAGGAACCAAGGTCCATACCTTGTTCTGATACATCGAATCCATTTCAGATTCCATGGCTTCAAGCCATCTAGAGGAGTCAACATCTTTGACCGCCTCCTCGTAGTTACTTGGTTCATCATCCTCAACAGTTTGCTGATTCTCAATCACAAACCCGTACCTCTCAGGTGGATGGATGACCCCCGTAGATCTACGGAGTTGTGTGTTTACTTCTCCATTGGAGAACGTCGCCTGCGGAGCAGACTCGGGTTCCTCAATCTGTTCTTGTGGATCTTGCACTTCTTCAAGATCAATCTTACTCCCACTGCCTCCTTGAGAGATCAAATCCTTCTCAAGGAACTCAGCATTCTTTGACACAAACACTTTGTGTTCTTCCATGGAGTAGAAGTAGTATCCCTTAGTACCTTTAGGATACCCCACAAATAGACATTTAGTACTCTTTGCACTAAGCTTATCTGATGTCAACGCTTTGACATAAGCTGGCGATCCCCATACCCTAAGGTAACTCAGGTTGGGTCTTTTACCACTCTATATCTTATATGGTGTGGTCTGAACAGATTTAGATGGTACCCTATTTAGAAGGTATGCCGCTGTGTCTAAGGCATATCCCCAAAATGATTTTGGAAGTTGAGTCTCACTCATCATAGACCTAACATGTCTAACAAGGTCATGTTTCTCCTTTCGGAGACACCGTTTTGGTGTGATGTGTAAGGAGCGGTAAGTTGTGAGAGAATTCCATTTTCTCTCAGATAATCCTGAAACTCGTGGCTCAAATATTCACCACCACGATCTGATCGTAATGTCTTAATCATCATGCCACGTTGTTTCTCCACTTCATTCCTAAACTCTTTGAACTTTTCAAAAGCTTCAGATTTATATCTCATTAGGTATATATACCCAAATCTTGATTTGTCATCTGTAAAGGTAATGAAATAGGAATATCCACCTCTAGCCTCAATAGGCATTGGGCCACATACATCAGTATGAATGAGTTCTAATAACTCATTAGCCCTATGACTCTTAAGCCCTTTGGGCTTTTGTCGAATCATTTTCCCAGCTAGACAAGATTCACACTGTCCATAGGATTCCAAATCCATGGAGTCCAGGTATCCATCTCTATGCATCCTAGACAATCTTGTTTCATTTATGTGCCCTAGTCTACAGTGCCAAAGATAAGATTGATTATCCATCCTAGGTCGTTTCACATCTATATTGAGCACTTCATTTCCCATTTTCAACACATACAATCCATTTATTAAAGAAGCAGTACCATAAACCATATCATTCAAAATGATAGAAAAAGTACCATCCCTAATACTGAAAGTATAACCATCTTGTTCTAAACAAGAAATTGAAATAATGTTTCTAGAAATATGCGGAACATAAAGACAATTATTCAAATGCAATAAAAGGCCCGTAGGCAAAAATAAGGTCAGCATCTCCAACTGAATGAGCAGCAACCCTTGCTCCATTACCAACGCGGAGATCCACCTCGTTTCTTTCCAATCTCCTTGGGCTCCTATGTACCTGCAACATATTGCAGATATGAGAACCACATTCGGTATCCAATACCCATGAGGTTGGATTAGCATAAGAATAATTTATCTCAATCATGAAAATACCTGAGGCAGAAGCATCACTATGCTTCTTGTCCTTCACATTGTTCAGGTAGTCTGGACAATTCCTCTTCCAGTGGCCTTTCTTGCCACAATGGAAGCACTCAGCATCACCCTTGTCCTTAGGTGCCTTCTTACCCTTCTTTTTTCCCTTCTTCTTCTTGGACTTTCCTTTGGGCTTAAGGGGGTCACCTTTTGCAGGCTCCTTACCTTTTCCCTTGGCCTTGCTAGGCCCACCAATCAAAAGAGCCTGTGTCCTATCCTTCTTGATAGACACTTTAGCTGTTGTTAACATGTTTAACAACTCAGGAAAGCTCACTTGCATCCCATGCATATTGTAATTCATGATGAATTGACTGAAGGAAGGTGGAAATGAGGTGAGGACTAAGTCATTACTTAGCTCGGCATCCATGATGAAGCCTAGGTTTCCTAGCTTCTCAATCAACCCGATCATCTTGAGAACATGGCTGCCAACAGACATGCTCTCAGTCATCCTACAAGAGAACAGTTCTCTTGAGGCCTCATACCTCTCATGCCTGCCTTTAATATCATACAACTCCTTGAGATGCACGATAATAGAGGGAGCATCCATATGCTCATGCTGCTTTTGTAGTTCAGGCGACATGGATGCCAACATGATGCATACTGCCATCACATTGTCATCCAAGTGCTGTTGATGGGTTACGAAATCAAATTCCGCAAACCCTTCTTCCCCTTCCCTTAGAGCAACGGGTATTACAGCATCTAAAACGTAGGCAATCTTTTCGGCCCTTAGAACAATTCTTAGGTTCCGATACCAGTCCATAAAATTTGAACCGGTCAGTTTATTCGTATCGAGTATTGAACGCAGTGATAGTGGATTAGTCATACTATAAGCTGAAAAAGATGTAAAGATAGTTTTAGTTAATATACGGTTATGTAGTTAAAAGCAAATTATTAAAGACTTTAAATAATTTGTCCCTCCCACTATTTTATCTAAGTCAATGACCCTTACTATTTGACTTAGGGTTAATCTACTTTTAGATTTTACCTTAGTGGGATTAAGAGTGCAATTATTTACTTTAATCTCCGTCTGAGACCGCAAGATTAATTTAAATAATGGGTTGATCTTTATCAACAGTATAAGGTTGACAACTCTTTGTCACTTAGTGGTGCATCTCATGCAACCAACCTAGCACCATTACCCTAAGCACATAAGCCCGGTTGTGCTTGCAACTTATGTCTTAGTTAAGCATTAAACCAGCACCCTAAGTGTCTTACACTTCAAGCACTACTCTAGCTCAACGAAACAGTGGGTCCCAACTGAGTTGTGGAGCACCACTATGTAGAAGAGTTTTGAATAGCATTGGTGGTGGGAGGTAATCATACGCTTAATTATTTATTCCTTTTAAGGGTTCCTTTTATTTTAGGGTTAATTAGGTCTCATCAAACGCATGTTGTAAGTTATTATGCTAGTCGTAACCTATGTCAAACATATATCGGTTTACACTAGTCGCTATTGGACAAACATAATAACCATATAAAACGCGGTTTGCCCAATTCATGCATACTAGACGTTCTAATCATACATGCATATAAACAGTTTATATTGAGATAGTCATGGTGCTCGCGCTTTTTGTCCATTTTGCTTCTTTAAGCAACGGCCGCTTGTCTTCTATACGCCACTAGCCTATTTCTCTAATTACACATAATTAAAGAAACTCCAAAACATCTTTGGAGGGACAAAATTACAAAAATTAAATTACAAATACACTTGTAAATTAAAAGGCGCGATTACACATTAATTTAAATTTCAAAAATTGGAAGATTCGTGAGAGAATCCTGTTTGTTGATAGGATCCATGAGTGGAATCCTGTTACTTGGAGGATTCATGAGTGAATCCTGTTTGTTAATAGGATCCTTGAGAGGAATCCTGTTAATTGGAGGATTCGTGAGAGACTCCCATTTGTTCCTAGGATCCATGAGAGGAATCTTGTTAGTTGGAGGATTCGTGAGAGAATCCAGTTTGTTGACAGGATCTATTAGAGGAATCCTGTTAGTTGGAGGATTCGTGAGAGAATCCAGTTTGTTGATAGGATCCATGAGGGTAATCCTGGTACTTGGAGGATGCGTGAGAGAATCCCATTTGTTGATAGAATCTATGAGAGGAATCCTGTTACTTGGAGGATTCGTGAGAGAATCTCGTTTGTTGATAGTATCCAAAAGAGGAATCCTGTTACTTGGAGGATTCGTGAGAGAATCTTGTTTGTTCATAGGATCCATGAGAGAATCCCGTTTGTTGATAGGATCCATAAGAGGAATCCTGTTACTTGGAGGATTCGAGAGAGAATCCAGTTTGTTGATAGGATCCATGAGAGGAATTTTGTTAGTTGGAGGATTTGTGAGAGAATCCAGTTTGTTGATAGGATCCATGAGAGGAATCCTGTTACTAGGAGGATTCGTGAGAGAACTCCATTTGTTGATAGGATCCATGAGAGGAATCATGTTACTTGGAGGAATCGTGAGAGAATCCCGTTTGTTGATAGGATCCATGAGAGGAATCATGTTACTTGGAGGAATCGTGAGAGAATCCCGTTTGTTGATAGGATCAATGAGAGTAATCTTGTTAGTTGGAGGATTTGTGAGTGAATCCGGTTTGTTGATAGGATCTATGAGAGGATTCCTGTTAGTTGGAGGATTCGTGAGAGAATCCCATTTGTTGTTAGGATACATGAGAGGAATCCTGTTACTTGGAGGATTCGTGAGAGAATCTCGTTTGTTGATAGGATCCATGAAAGGAATCCTGTTACTTGGAGGATTCGTGAGAGAATCTTGTTTGTTGATAGGACCCATGAGAGGAATCCTGATACTTTGAGGATTCGTCAGAGAATCACGTTTGTTGATATGATTCAAGAGAGCAAAAACTTTACTTGGAGGATTCGTGAGAGGAATTTCGTTTGTTGATAGGATCAATGAGAGAAATCCTGTTACATGGAGGATTCGTGAGAGAATCCCGTTTGTTGATACGATCCATGAGAGGAATCCTGTTACTTGGAGGATACGTGAGAGAATCGCTTTTGTTGATAGGATCCATGAGCGGAATCGTGTTACTTGGAGGATTCATGAGAGAATCTCATTTGTTGATAGGATCCATGAGAGGAATCTTGTTACTTGGAGGATTCGTGAGAGATTCCCTTTATGTTGATAGTATCTGTGAGAGGAATCATGTTAATTGGAGGATTCGGGAGAGAATCCTGTTTGTTGATAGGATCCATGAGAGGTATCCTATTACTTGGAGGATACGGGAGATAATCCCGTTTGTTGATAGGATCCATGAGAGGAATCCTGGTACTTTGAGGATTCGTCAGAGACTCGCATTTGTTGATATGATCCAAGAGAGGAATCCTGTTACTTGGAGGATTCGTGAGAGGAATCTCGTTTGTTGATAGGATCAATTAGAGGAATCCTGTTACTTGGAGGATTCGTGAGAGAATCCCGTTTGTTGATAGGATCCATGAGAGGAATCATGTTACTTGGGGGATTCGTCAGAGAATCCCAATTGTTGATAGGATCCATGAGAGGAATCATGTTACTTGGAGCATTCGTGAGGGAATCCTGTTTGTTGATAGGATCCATGACAGGAACCCTGTTACTTGGAGGATTCATGAGGGAATCCTGTTTGTTGATAGGATCCATGAGAGGAATCCTGTTACTTGGAGGATTCGTGAGAGAATCCCGTTTGTTGATAGAATCCATAAGAGGAATCCTGTTATTTGGAGGATTCGTAAGGGAATCTTGTTTGTTGATAGGATCTATGAGAGGAATCCTGTTACTTAGAGGATTCGTGAGAGAATCCCGTTTGTTGATAGGATCCATGAGAGGAATCTTGTTTGTTGGAGGATTCGTGAGAGAATCCTGTTTCTTGATAGGATCCCCGAGAGGAATCCTATTACTTGGAGGATTCATGAGAGAATCCTGTTTGTTGATAGGATCCCTGATAGGAATTCTGTTACTTAGAGGATTCGTGAGAGAATCCCATTTTTTGAAAGGACCCATGAGATGAATCTTGTTACTTGGAGCATTCGTGAGGGAATCCCGTTTGTTGATAGGATCGATGAGAGGAATGCTGTTACTTGGAGGATTTGTGAGAGAATCTCGTTTGTTGATAGGATCCCCCAGAGGAATCATATTACATGGAGTATTCGGGAGAGAATCCTGTTTGTTGATAGGATCCATGAGAGAAATCCTATTACTTGGAGGATTCGTAAGAGAATCCCATTTGTTGATAGGGTCAATGAGAGGAATCCTGGTACTTGGAGGATTCGTGAGAGAATCTCGTTTGTTGATAGAATCCAAGAGAGGAATCCTGTTACTTGGAGGATTCGTGAGAGAATCCTGTTTGTTGATAGGATCCATGAGAGGAATCCTATTACATGGAGGATTCGTGAGAGAATCCCGTTTGTTGATAGGATCGATGAGAAGAATCCTGTTACTTGGAGTATTCGTGAGAGAATACCGTTTGTTGATAGGATCCATGAGAGGAAACCCGTTACTTGGAGCATTCAAGAGGGAATCCTGTTTGTTGATAGTATCCATGAGAGGAATCCTGTTACTTGGAGGATTCGTAAGGGAATCTGGTTTGTTGATAGGATCCTTGAGAGGAATCCTGTTACATGGAGGATTCGTGAGAGAATCTCGTTTGTTGATAGGATCCATGATAGGAATGCTGTTAGTTGGAGGATTTGTGAGAGAATCCTGTTTGTTGATAGGATCCCAGAGAGGAATCCTGTTACTTGCAGGATTCGTGAGAGAATCCTATTTGTTGATAGGATCCCTGAGAGGAATTCAGTTACTTGTAGGATTCGTGAGAGAATCCCGTTTGTTGATAGGATCCATGAGAGGAATCATGTTACTTGGAGCATTCGTGAGGGAATCCCGTTTGTTGATAGGATCGATGATCGATGACAGGAATCCTGTTACTTGGAGTATTTGTGAGAGAATCCCGTTTGTTGATAGGATCCACAAGAGGAATCCTATTACTTGGAGGATTCGTGAGAGAATCCCGTTTGTTGTTAGGATCCATGAGAGGAATCCTGACACTTGGAGGATTCGTGAGAGAATCTCGTTTGTTTAAAGGACCCAAGAGAGGAATCCTGTTACTTGGAGGATTCGTGAGAGAATCTCGTTTGTTGATAGTATCCATGCGAGGAATCCTGTTACAAAAAAACTTGGAGAATTCGTGAGAGAATCCCGTTTGTTGATAGGATCCATGAGAGGAATCCTGTTACTTGGTGGATTCGTGAGAGATTCCCTTTATGTTGAGAGTATCGGTGAGAGGAATCCTGTTACTTGGAGGATTCAGGAGAGAATCCTGTTTGTTGATAGGATGGTTCATTTGGGAGAAATGACCCTCACAAAACCACTGCTCGCTGCAGAGATGTCAAGAAAAACTGGTGCAGATTTGAATTTACTGGGAATGATATAGACACCCAATCAAGAAATCCACCAGTTGATGTGAAGGAGGATGAGTCAAGGTCTTGCTAAAAAAAATTCAGCTTGATCAAACGGTGGATGAAGGTTATATCACGGCTGGAACAGGTCCTACGCAAAACTGTTATTTTTTCTGAAATGGCCCTCCTTCCTTTTTCCATATTTTTGATTGCTCTCTTACTTTTTCCTTATTGAAGGACAAAAATATGTGTTCATAACTTATGTTTTTTATTATTTTTTTATTTTTTGTCATTTTTAAATATTTGGGACAAAATTGGGTGTTCACAGTTTATTGATAGGATCCTTGAGAGGAATCATGTTACTTGGAGGATTCGTGAGAGAATCCAGTTTGTTGAAAGCATCCATGAGAAGAATACTGTTATTTGGAGGATTCGTGAGAGAATCCCGTTTGCTGATAGGACCCATGAGAAGAATCATGTTACTTGGAGCATTCGTGAGAGAATCCAGTTTGTTGATAGGATCCATAAGAGGAATCCTATTACTTGGAGGATTCGTGAGAGAATACCATTTGTTGATAGTTTCCATGAGAGGAATCCTCTTACTTGGAGGATACGTGAGAGAATCGCTTTTGTTGATAGGATCCATGAACGGAACCGTGTCGCTTGGAGGATTCGTGATAGAGTCTCGTTTGTTGATAGGATCCATGAGAGGAATCCTGTTACTTGGAGGATTCGTGAGAGAATCTCGTTTGTTGATAGCATCCATGAGAGGAATCCTGTTACTAGGAGGGTTCGTGAGAGAATCTCGTTTGTTGATAGGATCCAAGAGAGGAATCCTTTTACTTGGAGGATTCGTGAGAGAATCCCGTTTGTTGATAAGATCCATGAGAGGGATCCTGTTAGTTGGAGGATTCGTGAGAGAATTCTGATTGTTGATAGGAGACTAGAGTGGAATACTGTTACTTGGAGGATTCGTGCGAGAATCCCATTTGTTGATAGGATCCATGAGAGGAATCACGTTCGTTGGAGGATTCGTGAGAGAATCCCGTTTGTTGATAGGATCCATGAGAGAAATCCTATTAGTTGGAGGATTCGTGAGAGAGTTCTGTTTGTTGATAGGATACTATAGAGGAATACTGTTACTTGGAGGATTTGTGCCAGAACACGATTGTTGATAGGATCCATGAGAGGAATCCTGTTAGTTGGAGGATTCGTGAGAGAATCCCGTTTGTTGATTGGATCCATGAGAGTAATCCAGTTACTTGGAGGTTTCGTGAGAGAATCCCGTTTGTTGAAAGGATCCATGAGAGGAATCCTGTTACTTGGAGGATTCATGGGAGAATCCCGTTTGTTGATAGGATCCATTAGAGGAATCCTGTTACTTGGAGGATTCGTGAGAGAATCCCATTTGTTGATAGGATCCATGAGAGGAATCCTGTTAGTTGGAGGATTCAGGAGACAATCCTATTTGTTGATAGGATCCATGACAGGAATCCTGTTACTTGGAGGATACATGAGAGATTCTTGTTTGTTGATAGGATCCGTGAGAGGAATCCCGGTACTTTGAGGATTCGTGAGAGAATCTCGTTTGTTGATAGGACCCATAAGAGGGATCCGTGTCGCTTGGAGGATACGTGAGAGAATCCCGTTTGTTGATAGGATCCATGAGAGGAATCCTGTTACTTGGAGGATTCGGGAGAGAATCCTGTTTGTTGATAGGATGGTTCATTTGGGAGAAATGACCCTCACAAAACCACTGCTCGCTGCAGAGATGTCAAGAAAAACTGGTGCAGATTTGAATTTACTGGGAATGATATAGACACCCAATCAAGAAATCCACCAGTTGTTGATGTGAAGGAGGATGAGTCAAGGTCTTGCTAAAAAAAATTCAGCTTGATCAAACGGTGGATGAAGGTTATATCACGGCTGGAACAGGTCCTACGCAAAACTGTTATTTTTTCTGAAATGGCCCTCCTTCCTTTATCCATATTTTTGATTCCTCTCTTACTTTTTCCTTATTGAAGGACAAAAATATGTGTTCATAACTAAAGTTTTTTATTAGTTTTTTATTTTTTTTCATTTTTAAATATTTGGGACAAAATTGGGTGTTCACAGTTTGTTGATAGGATCCTTGAGAGGAATCCTGTTACTTGCAGGATTCGTGAGAGAATCCTATTTGTTGATAGGATCCCTGAGAGGAATTCAGTTACTTGTAGGATTCGTGAGAGAATCCCGTTTGTTGATAGGATCCATGAGAGGAATCATGTTACTTGGAGCATTCGTGAGGGAATCCCGTTTGTTGATAGGATCGATGATCGATGACAGGAATCCTGTTACTTGGAGTATTTGTGAGAGAATCCCGTTTGTTGATAGGATCCACAAGAGGAATCCTATTACTTGGAGGATTCGTGAGAGAATCCCGTTTGTTGTTAGGATCCATGAGAGGAATCCTGACACTTGGAGGATTCGTGAGAGAATCTCGTTTGTTTAAAGGACACAAGAGAGGAATCCTGTTACTTGGAGGATTCGTGAGAGAATCTCGTTTGTTGATAGTATCCATGCGAGGAATCCTGTTACAAAAAAACTTGGAGAATTCGTGAGAGAATCCCGTTTGTTGATAGGATCCATGAGAGGAATCCTGTTACTTGGTGGATTCGTGAGAGATTCCCTTTATGTTGAGAGTATCGGTGAGAGGAATCCTGTTACTTGGAGGATTCAGGAGAGAATCCTGTTTGTTGATAGGATGGTTCATTTGGGAGAAATGACCCTCACAAAACCACTGCTCGCTGCAGAGATGTCAAGAAAAACTGGTGCAGATTTGAATTTACTGGGAATGATATAGACACCCAATCAAGAAATCCACCAGTTGTTGATGTGAAGGAGGATGAGTCAAGGTCTTGCTAAAAAAAATTCAGCTTGATCAAACGGTGGATGAAGGTTATATCACGGCTGGAACAGGTCCTACGCAAAACTGTTATTTTTTCTGAAATGGCCCTCCTTCCTTTATCCATATTTTTGATTCCTCTCTTACTTTTTCCTTATTGAAGGACAAAAATATGTGTTCATAACTAAAGTTTTTTATTAGTTTTTTATTTTTTTTCATTTTTAAATATTTGGGACAAAATTGGGTGTTCACAGTTTGTTGATAGGATCCTTGAGAGGAATCATGTTACTTGGAGGATTCGTGAGAGAATCCAGTTTGTTGAAAGCATCCATGAGAAGAATCCTGTTACTTAGAGGATTCGTGAGAGAATCCCGTTTGTTGATAGGATCCATAAAAGGAATCCTGTTACTTGGAGGATTCGTGAGAGAATACCGTTTGTTGATAGTTTCCATGAGAGGAATCCTGTTACTTGGAGGATTCGTGAGAGAATCCCGTTTGTTGATACGATCCATGAGAGGAATCCTGTTAGTTGGAGGATTCGTGAGAGAATTCTGATTGTTGATAGGAGACTAGAGAGGAATACTGTTACTTGGAGGATTCGTGCGAGAATCCCATTTGTTGATAGGATCCATGAGAGGAATTATGTTCGTTGGAGGATTCGTGAGAGAATCTCGTTTGTTGATAGGATCCATGAGAGAAATCCTGTTAGTTGGAGGATTCTTGAGAGAATTCTGTTTGTTGATAGGATACTATAGAGGAATACTGTAACATCCCGTCTAATTAGGAACCTATTTATTAAATTACAATTAGGAATGTGGTAGAATACGTATCTGCGGATTAAATAAAAATTTGCCTTTTGATTGGAGTAGAAAATTTAATCGGGGAATTAATTACCCATTTTATGCATGTGAAGTTCTAGTTAGGAGTATAAGAATAAAGGATGCCACTAATTAAGAAATTATGTGAGTATTATTAAAAGTATGTGATTAATTTTATTGCAAAGAATAAAATCTTAGTAAGTAATTAGAGGGTACATAAAAAATTATAAGGCTTGGGTTAATTCCTAAATAGGTGAATAATAGGACTTGTGTATTTTTTTGGAACCCAATCCCATCTAAGGGCCTCGGCCCAAGGGCTGTTGAAGAGGACCATAACCATCTCAAATTTTTTCCTAACTTTAGACAACCCTCACTTGCCAAATAGAAAATCTGCATAAATTGGCCTAGGATCAACCTTTATCTACCCACCTGCTTCGCCACATGTACTGGGAGAGTGGGGAATTCCAATTTGTTTATGTTGCTTGTCATCCTACCTTAAGCCAACCAACCTATACATGGCCCTAGCCTGCCCTTGGTCTGCTTATCCGCCACCTCTTCCCCTTACGTGTGCCACTAGGAAAAGATCCCATCCATTATTGTCTCCCTCACCACGTGCGTTTGGAGTGTAGAAAAAGGAACTAAAGGTGCTGACCCCAATCTCAGCTAAGACTTTGTTCTATGAAAGTAACGTGGTCAGCTTGCATAAAAAATTGATTGGCCAAAAATCTCATTTCCCATACCCTGTTTTACCTTGGTGCGCATAATAGGAGTGGAATGAGAAGATACTCTGGTCAATTGTTAGAAGCAATCAGTCCTAGCTTTCCTTGCATGTCTGCCACTTGCCCCTCATCCTTTCTTTGCATGATCGCCACTTGTGTTACCTTTGGACACTTGGGAAATCTGATTCCTTTGGTCCCATCATGCGCGTGTATAGAGTCAGAATTCTGACCTTGAATCTTTGAAACCAACAACAAGTCAGTTTTGCCCTCACTCCTCTCATCACATGCGCTTAGGGAGTCCCAAAAGAAGACTGATTGCTTGCTGCTGTGTATAAACTTTTTCAGCTTTAACTCAAACTAAATCAGCCTTCCATGCTTGCACCCATTAAGCCCTCACGAGTCAGCTTGCATGTGATTTGATTGGGCAAGAATCCCACTCTCTTCTTACACCACCTGTGCGCATAGGAGGAGTCTCATGAGTTAAATTGCTAGTCACTTTCCTTCTTATACCACACATCTTATTTTCCCTCGTCCTCTCTATACCGCCAACCAGCTAAGGAAGAGACCTTAGATCAGAAAATTCCATCTCACCTCACCTCCACAACAGAATCATGAACGTCCAAAGGAAGAACATCAAGGCAAATCATGTACCATCTTCCCTTCACCTTCGTTCCAAAATCTTAAGCCTAGGAGGAAGACCTCATCACTTTAACATACGTTTCTTTCCTATTCTTATTTGTCCAGTCGAGCAGCAGCACAAGGAGGTATTGTTTTCCTCACTTCCTTTTCCCTTCCACTCTGCATCCGGTTTTAATGTAGGTACATTTACATGCAGATTGAACTTGAGTTCCCATCCCCTATTCTCTCCCTTAGTGCGCACAATCCCACTAAGAAGGAGATGATTGGAACCCGAATTATTGCCTTGTTCCAGTGAAAATAATGGATGAATCTTTGGTGGTGGTGTCTCTAAGCAATTAACCAACCATTGGGTACATAGCAGAAGCCGTGAATCAAAATTAATAAATCAACACTTCTACTCGCCCTTGCTGTTTCAGTCTTAAGGTACGAAAGGAGAACTTATTATTATTTTTCCTTATTCTACCTGGTTGGCGACTTGATAACCGTTGGGAGGCATGCAATCACTAAATGAATTATGAATTCGGAAGAGAGCCTTTTAGTGCATTAGGACCGTTTCTTTGAACCAGAATAGTAATGTAAACTTGCATGTGTTAAATCTATATGGACCGTATGTTTAAGGGTCTCCTGGCCGCACCTAGCTTTGAAGAGAAGAATATGTAATTGAAAATGTTAAGTCACTAGTTAATAACATCAAGAAACGGAATTTGAATGCCAATGAAACTTTGGAAAATTTTCTATTAATAAGTTAGTAAAAAGAAGACTTGGAAGTCAGAATCAATTTTAAGGATTGTTGTGTTGCGAACTTGGAGAGTATGCTGTCGTCAAAGGGATAGAAATTAATAGACGCCAGAATTCGTTAGTAACCTTGAAAACTGATTCTGTATGTTAATGTAATGTTGGATTTTTATTGTTGACAAGTGGATTCTTTTGCATGTATGGAAAATTCTGGTTACGTCACTTGCTATCTATAGGTGAAACAAACTTTAAGT